>OZ023318.1:18255492-18437128 GCA_964007375.1 Ophion obscuratus | reverse complement strand
AGAGAGAGAGAGAGAGAGAGAGAGAGAGAGAGAGAGAGAGAGAGAGGAGAGAGAGAGGAGAGAGAGATAGAGAGAGAGAGAGAGGAGAGAGAAGAGAGAGAGAGAGAGAGGGGGGGGGAGGGAGAGGGAGAGGGAGAGGGAGAGGGACAGACAGACAGACAGACAGGCAGACAGATAGATTTTATTATGCCTTAGTATAACATATACTTTGAGGCAAATGTTTAAATACATTTCTATAAAATTTTGGTTTCAACATATTCCTCTCTCGGAAGGATATTACCAGAAAAATACAAATGACAATATTTACATACAGTAAATGAAAATAACAATAAAAGCGACAGTGGTTGCTTTAAACATACTCCTCTCTCGGAAGGAGTGTGGCCAAAAATAAAATAAAATAAAATAAAAACGCAAATAACAAAATCAAAAATAAAAATAAAAATGAAAATAAAAAATATACAAAAATAAAATAAAATAAAAACGCAAATAAAAATCAAAAATAAAAATAAAAATGAAATTAAAATTAAACTTAAAATGACAACAGTTGCACTCTTCTTGCACGCTTGTTGCTTAAACACTAAACCTTAAGTACTAACTACTAGCTATTAACAGGCCAAGTGTTACTCAGTCATTACAAGATAATTGAACAATCTGGTTTTGAATATCGGTAGAGACGATGAAGAGACAACATCCGCCGGTAAAGAATGCCAAAGATAACAAGCAGAAATACTCGGTGACTTTCGGTACATTTCGGTGCGAAAATTCGGAATATTAAAGATTTGAGCGGGTTGACGAGCAGACCTCCGCAAATCTCCATCCGGACTGCTAAATAATTCAGATAGATACGTGGGAACACACTCGTGCAGAACTGAATAGACAAGAATGCCTTGAAAATAAATCCGACGGTTTTTCACCGAGAGCCAGCCAAGACGACGTCAACAGGGCGTAATATGTACATCACGACGCAAATCAAAGACGAACCGTACACACATATTCATCAATCTCTGCAATTTGGTATTCAGCTCCTCTGTTAGGTTATGGTAGATCAGACAGCAGTAATCAATAAGCGGGAATATTAGGGTGGTAACTAATTTAATCTTGAGCTCAACTGATAGCGCGTTGCGATGAAACTTTAATTTATGAAGGCTGGAAAATACTTTGCGTGAGATGTTTGATACTTGAGCATGCCAAGATAGGTCAGCCGTAAGCAGAACACCAAGGTTCTGCACCAAGCTCACGTAAGGTGGAGGAGTGTTATTGAGCGAAATAAGTGGTAGCTGATTCGGATCAATATTCCTCACTCGAGTACCTGAACCTAGGACCATCACCTTTGATTTGCCGATGTTAAGATTCAAGTCGTTACTTTTAGAGAAATTATAGATTGCTTCCACATCGTAACTAATTCTTGCGAGTGCATCGTTGAGTTCCCAAGGTTCGCACGAAAGCCAAATTTGTATGTCGTCAGCAAGTATCATGTGTTCAGAAAAGGAAAGTCCCAACGCAATATCATTAATAAATAGGGAGAATAAGAGGGGCCCAAGTACTGAACCTTGGGGTACACCTACGTTTGTTCTCAACCAATCCGAGCAGTTCCCCAACTCATCGATGACAGATTTTGAGCGCCCAGTGAGATAGGAATAAACCCAACACAGTGCGCAATCCGAGAATCCCATTTGTTTAAGGGGTAATGCCACTGTAACGGCCCAAAAAAAAAGGTTTTTTCACTAATTTTTTGCTCCCGAAATTGAAGGTATTTGAAAAAAAACTTTTAATGGTGTTATCGGGCATACATTGAACTTTATTATAAAATTTTTTTACAGTAAAAAAAAACAAAATGGCGGTTGCACAGCTATCTTCCCGGGACATGTTTTGCTTCCAGGGCTCCGCGGCACGCAGCATCACTGGTGCACTTTTGAATCTAGAACAAAAAAAAAACCATTAATCTAGAGGGCTATAGCTAGAGAATGTCGATCGGATTTTAAAAAGTATCAATTTTTGTGGATTTGGCGTGCGTTTGAAAAAAAAAATTGATTTTTGACGAAAAAAACGGCAAGTTTTTTGTTAATAAAAAATCAATAAATAAAGTTCTTGAAAATTCCGATCGACATTCTCAAGATAATGTAAATGTTCACATCTGGTTAAAATTTCAAGTAAAAAAAATGAAAATTGTTCGAGTTATGCTGCGTGCCATTTTGAAAAAACATGTTTCGAGAAAAACGCGTTTAAAGTTTTGCGAATAGTTCTTTATTGGAAAAAATTAAAAAAAGAAGTTAAAAGGATTTAAACTATTTTTAAACTAGAGGGTTTAAACTATTTTTTAAGCCAATAAAAAAAAATCGATTTTTCAAAACATTTACAGTGGCCTTACCCCTTAAGTTTTTTGAGAAGTTGGTGATGTGAGACCGTATCAAACGCCTTGCTGAAGTCAAAGAGTACCAATATCGTCAACTTGCCGCTATCCACGGCATGCCTTACGTCATCACAAATTTTAAGCAAAGCCGTCTGCGTGGAGTGCCCGCGGCGATAAGCTGATTGTCTACAGTCTAATAAGTTGTTACTATCCACGAATGTCATGATCTGATCTTTAATCAACCTTTCAAATAATTTAGCAGTTGACAATAATTTAGCAATGGGACGCGTATCAGATGGTGACGTTGGCTTATTTACTTGCAGCAAGGGCCGGATGTACGCTTTCTTCCACAACATCGGAAAATAAGCATCATAGATGGAGGAGTTAAATATCTGAGCTAATTGACTTGCACAGTGAGTAGCAGAATTTTTCAAACAAAAATCAGATATTCCTTGAGGACCAGCAGCGAGAGATAAAGATACTTTAGCATTTACCACCCTAGTCAAATCAGAATCAGTGATTTGGTTGAAATTAAAAAGTGGATTTCCCAAAGGAACGCTTGCTAGAAATTCACTAGTTTCACAAAAATCCAAAGCGCGCTCAGAGTTGGAAACCGAAACGTAATAAGTGTTCAGCTCATTAGCCGTGAAAAAATATAAAGGAGAATGTGAAGAGGTCTTAACCAATCCTAAGTTTCCCAACTCCTTCCACAAGCGAGCTGAATTTCCAATGGAGCAGAGACGATTATACTGGTACTCGTTTTTCATTTTCTTAATGTCTTTGGTAAGACAATCTCTGAACTCTCGATAGATTTCAAAGTCGAGTAAGTGCTGCGAGCGTTAGGCCTTCTTGAACAAAATATTGCGTTTTTTAATCCTAGACCTAAGGTCGTTATTGAACCACCGAGCTAGGGGTTTTTTTACAGCAAAACGCGTTAGAGGAGCGCAAGTATCCATGGCGTGACTTAGCGAGCGCCTGAATAGTTCCGTTTTTTTTTCTCGAGGTTTTCGTCAGCAAGGTTTAACTGAGATTCGGAAAAATATAATTCACTCAATAGGGAAGTAACCTCATTTCCATATAACACAGTGTCGTATCGTGCAAGACAGCGTCGCGTAATGGTTCTTTGAGTATTTTTACCAGTATCGAATTTGAGACTCAGATCTAGTAAGTCGTGCCCATTTATGAAAGGCGCTTCTGACTGTGAGAATGATTCCATCTTTTCTAAATTATCGATGATTATCACGTCGAGCCACGAGTCGCTCATAGCCGTGTGAAATGTCGCGCGTGATTCAACAATACTCATAGCCTGAGAGAAAACCAGATCTCGCAAGTACGACGATTCGAAATTTGTTGACAATAAGTTGCAGTTCAGATCTCCTGCTATGATAAGATTTCTGTATACATGAGAGTGGGCGTGGAAAACTTGGAGAAAATCCTCAAACAAGCGACCTTTTGGCCTGCGGTAAACCGAGGCGAACAGGAGAGAGTCCCCTCCTTATTTAAATATATCTAGTAATAAGAATTCAGGCGCGTTAGAAAATTCACAAGGAGATGAGGCTAAAACCTTGGCCCGAAGAGACTTATGAATATAGCACGCAACTCCGCCACCTTCTTTACCTTCTCTATCATTACGAATAAAAAAATACCCTTCAATGTGTACTAGTGCATCATCAATATGAGAATGTAGCCAAGTTTCTGATATGGAAATTACATGAAAGAAATGGTCGGCGAAGAATAGTTTAATCTGATCAATATGGGCTACTACAGAATTAGCATTGAATTGAGCCATTTTTAAAACGGTTTGATGAGTCTGAGTTGAAGTTGCGGTAGGTACCCTCATACTATTTTCATTCTCATTCAGTCTAATGACAGATGGTCATGCTAATTTTGATAGATCGTCCTGGGTGTTGATTTTCAGCTTTGGCTGACCATCGTTTTTCCGGACAAAGATATTACCGCTCCTGACCCACACATATTTAAAGCCACTGTCCTTTGCTTTCTTCTTCGTCTGACGATAGAGATTATACATGGAGCTTGGTAGCATTTCGTTTAAGTATATTTGACGATTTTCTAAGGCAGCGGTGCACTCAGTGTCGATCTCCTTCCACAAAAGATTTCGTTTCTCTCTCTTCCGGTTCAGAAGCGCCTCGCGTACCGAACTTGAAGTGAGCGAAACAACGTATGTGATATTTAACTGGCTGCGCGAGCCATCTGGGCGGACGGAGTCATTTTTTGAAAGCTTACGAGCAGAGATAATGTGACTCGCAAGATCGGATATATCGAGTGCCTCGAATATTCTTTTAACGATTTCAATCGGTGAAAGCTCCACGGCATTCGGCACTCCAGAAACCGTAAATTCACTGTTACTAGTCGACGATCGATCTGCGTTTTCAATTCGCGAATTTAAGTCGTCGTATTTGTTAGCTAAAGCTTGATTTTCACGTTTCAAGGTAGCGACTTCAGCAGAGAGGTCAGAGACGGTCGCGTCAATGGCCGGGATTCACTCCAGTAGCGCTCGAAACTCATCATTCGTTCTCTCCTGTTTCTCGCTACGCTCCGAAATTTTCGTAATCTTCGCATCAGTGACCTCTAACTTTTCACGGATTTTCGCGAACATCTCCTCTGATCCAAGTTTCGCTACACTTTTAGTTGATTCTAATGAAAGAGTTTCAAGGCCACTGGCCAACGCTGAACAAGGCGATTTACGATGCATATTTGTAAGGGACTTATTTGGGCCAGTCGCTATTTGTGGACTACGCACTAGACTAGATAAGTTTGCTGTGCAACAATTTTTCACTGCTCCTGAGCTCAGATAAGATTTACAGCATCCCGGATGAAAGGATTTTGAACACTCACGGCACGTTAAAACTGAATTTGCGATGCTCTCCTTACACTTGTCGCAGTTATCATAAGTTACCATCCGGCAGAGTGGACATCGATTATCATGTAAGACGATTAGCTCGTTCCACTTCTCGCGCGCTGTCACGGGCTGGACTATATGCGTGACTATAGCGCACCGATGAGAGACACTGCGATCCGGGAGGCTCCGATTTTCCCGCGCGACCACGGGCTCGGCTATAGCTGCGTAACTATAGCGTTGAGAAAAGCGAAGATCGATTCACCGTTGGCTCGATGTTCGGTCGAAGACTGGACTATAGATATGCAACTATAGCTTTTCAGCGAAAAACGCGACGATTATCGGGAAGCCGGTGAGTCAGCCATGATAAATCCCCGACAGGTTAGAAGATCTGTCACTTTGTTTCCACCGAATTTACACAGCCTGTGTGTGGTCCAGGGCTTCGAAATTAGTCACATTCGGTGGAAAGCAAAAATGTGCGTGCTTTTTGCCTAGAACAAAAACGCCCGAAGGCAGAGAACAGCAGGACCAGGCCGAAAAAGTCGGAGCGAAAAAGGAGGCGAAACAAACACGTCTGATTCAACTCACCGCCAGAGAGAGAGAGCAAGAGAGAGCGAGTGAGAGCGAGAGAGAGCGAGAGAGAGAGAGAGCGAGAGAGAGCGAGAGAGAGAGCGAGAGAGCGAGAGAGCGAGAGAGAGCGAGAGAGAGCGAGAGAGAGCGAGAGAGATACAATTTATTATGCCTTAGTAATAAAACTTTCGGGCAAATAAAGCATACAGCAGATTAGTAGAGGTATAAGCACTAGTAACTAAAACTACATTTTGCAAAATTAAAAGAATAAAAGAAAACCATGAGGAAAAATAATAATAGTAATAATGATAATAAAGATAATGATGAAAATAACAAATAATAAAGTAAAAGTAATAATAAATATAAACATAAGAAAATAACAATAATAATGATGATAATCCAATGGCGATAATGGCGATAAGTCAGATACACCTAAAGCCGAACCCCAAATAAAGCCGAACCCCCGATAAAGCGCCTGGGGGAACGTAGGGGAACGTAGTCCCAAAAGAAAATAAATCTTAGGAGTGGTAAACTTGATGGCTTAAGCTCTAGACTGTGACCGCACTGAAGTACCTAAACCAGAATGTAAGCCAGGGAAGCGAGCCACCCAAGGAAAATAATTTTATTTATGATTTAATTAATGATTAAATTAAAATGCGGTACGGCTCGAGGACGGGCTCCGGGCAGCAGCAGCAGCAGCAGCAGCTGCTGCCGCTGCTGTTGGCGGGATGTTCAGTCGAGAGAGAGAGAGAGAGCCTTTTGAACAGAATATTTATGTCAATTTTCGATTGAATGGGCTTGTTTTATTTCGTCAATGTCTTCGAGAAATAATTAAACTCTCACCTTCAATATTGTCCGGTTTCAAATATTTTCCGTTTGTAATTATGATCGTGCATTCAGCTATAACTCCGAGACAACTGATGGAGCATCGCAGAAGTTCACCCCTTTATATGCCCCCCAATCTCTAGAATATTCAAAGTCGCCATGGAATATTCTAGAACATCGGGTAAAATAACGCCTCACAATGGGATACACACAATTATTATTATTAAGTCAACTGCGTAGTTTATTATATATATATATATATATATATATATATATATATATATATATATATATATATATATATATATATATTGTAACGTTTCGCGGTTTACACGAAAGTTATATTTCGTTTTCGGCCCGACGTTCACGCGGGTCGTCGAGAAAACGAGTGTTATACGCCGAATATTTGCCGTGGGATGTTGCGGGGTTCCCGTAGCCTCCTGAAGGACGATGTACCAGTGATATGCCGGGAATGACGAGAAGGATTTATGAGGTGTTTTTAGGAGATGCCTCAGTAGTTTGAGGGTCTCGAAGACGCCTATCTCAATCCGTCATCATTGGCATTCGATGATGTGGATTGTCGTATTAATTGGTTTGGGTGGATGAACAAATGAAAAATGTTTCTGAGTTAAATTTGGTGGTAATTAATGTGTTAGTCGGTATGTTACAACGTTTACGGGGACCTGGAACGGGCGGCGAGAAGCGCTGTCTTTGTGATAAGGACAGAGATAGGATGAGTGCGTGCGAGGTCTATGTGCGCACATTGTTCCGTTGGCGCGATCGCTCTCTCTCTCTCTCTCTCTCTCTCTCTCTCTCTCTCTCTCTCTCTCTCTCTCTCTCTCTTTCACTCTCTCTCACTCTCTCTCTCTCTCTCTCTCTCTCTCTCTCTCTCTCTCTCTCTCTCTCTCTCTCTCTCTCTCTCTCTCTCTCGCACTATCCGTTTCGCTCGCACTCGTACAATCCACGAGCGTCGTCGTATACGCGTATAGCCGGTTTCGGGTTCGCTTCTGAAACGTGAATGCGATAGCCCGTTGAGTTAATTGTATCGGTTTTGTGGCGGAAATTCCGGTTGGCACTGGTTGCTAAAGTGCAACGAAGCGCACGGGTGCCACGCCGTGTCACTCACGCGCTAGGGAGGCTAGCGTTTAATAATGCGCGAACTCGGGGACGAGTATTTCTTCGAACCTCGAGTGCGCATAGCGGGGCCGTCCGGGAGGGACGGCTGACCTCCTTGGTGCCAGGCAAGGAGGACCAAAAACCGGTGAAGCTGGTTGGAATTTCCCTCGTGTGCAGCGAAATGCGATCGGCACTTCACGGACTGCACACTTCGAGTATTGTGCGTGGGATGTGTAGAATGGCGATCAATTGTCTTAAGGACAATAGATCGGGTGTTACGTAAGGTTCCCTGTCTAGCAATCACCACGCTGTCTCTATTTCCGAGGTAGGACTTCCAGCGCAATGCTGGGGCTTCCCAAGGAAATAGAGCACCTTATCACAAAGCTGAGGCTATTCTGGGAAGGGACCAGGGCTACGGCAGCAAGGCCTCCATCTTGTGATCCCAGGTTTCGGATGACGAGTGACTCCACGTTGTATAAGAGAATTTGCGAAGCGTGCCTCTCGTGGTCGTGCATGCCCTTAAATAGCCGGCAGGGTGTCAGCTCTGCACAGTGCAACTCGACACCGAGTCAGCCTGTTCAACTCTCTCTGTTCAATTCGACGAAGCGGGCAACTCGACACAAAACCAAGTCGACGGCCGTAGCAGCTCGACGTTTCCCCGACGCTCGCGTATCCCCACTCTTCAGATTCGGGCCGGGCGATTCGCCGCCCTATGTCAGCTCGACACCGAGTCCTACCTACACAGCGTAGCGTGCTCAACTAACATTTCCTAGCGGCTGTACTTTTTTCGAATCACCCATACCCGGGAACGAGAAGTATACGAGCAAAATTTTTTCGCATGTACCGACTACCCGCTCTGTCAGTTCTCTAGTTTATCGACTGATTTTGAATGGAATTTTCACGAGCGGTATTTTATTATAACTTTATTCTTTAATAATGCCACGAACATATATTTAGTCTCTTAAAATTTTAATTCTTCCATAATTCGCGAAAAAGCGTCATTTTTGAGTACTTGAGAATAACGATAAGCAATACTAAGAGAACTGAACACTTATATAATAATCGTGTGAAAGAAAAACTGGTGGCCTCGTACAGTTGGACAGTTTTTCGTTGCCGTTGAATATAGGATAATGTTCTTCAAGAGGATGTTTAATTTTGTTCTGAATTTCGTTTCTTGTGGCTCTTGGTTTATTCGCAAAAATCATCGTGCAAAGTCTAAATTTTATAATCAACTTTTTAATAATCAAAAATATCGCTGAAAAAAGCATATGCAGTTACAAGAAATTAATATCATGAAACGATTGGAAATAATATTGTTGTTAATATTCCTCATATATGTTCCTTTCATTACAGATTGAAACGTCTACATTATTATTATCCATGTTGTTCAAATACTTAATGCCAAAGAACAGTGCATGTCGGATATATTTATTTTTCATTAATGTGTGACATGTCGTCTACCATATATGAAAAAATTGAATCATCGTATAACATGAACACGCTGTGTTGAAAAGCGCAGAATCATTAAGGGAGGGAGGGTGGAAGGTTAATTTGCTATAAAAAAGCATATTTTCGATATTTTTTGCTGACGTACTGTTTATATATATATTTATTTATATAATTAGTATAAAATAAAAGGACATTTGAAGAATATTCTGTGAAATTTTCGTTAATAATTGTGCAGAAATGAGCCAGTGACAGGAAATCTTCTCAGAGGCCACAAAAAAAGTTACATTGCGGTGAACTGCATAACTCACCACTGGATCGCCCGAAAAAAAATTCAACAAGATCGTATTATTTAATAAGTTTCTTGAGGTAACGCTCGTGAAAATTCCATTCAAAATCAGTCGATAAACTAGAGAACTGACAGAGCGGGTAGTCGGTACATGCGAAAACATTTTGCTCGTATATTTCTCGTTCCCGGGTATGGGTGATTCGAAAAAAGTACAGCCGCTAGGAAATGTAAGTTGAGCACGCTACGCTGTGTAGGGCGACACGCTGCCCTGTGTCAGCTCGACTCGGTGTCGAGCTGACACAGGGCAGCGAATCACCCGGCCCGAATCTGAAGAGTGGGGATACGCGAGCGTCGGGGAAACGTCGAGCTGCTACGGCCGTCGACTTGGCTTTGTGTCGAGTTGCCCGCTTCGTCGAGTTGAACAGTCGAGAGTTGAACAGGCGGGCTGACTCGGTGTCGAGTTGCACTGTGCAGAGCTGACACCCTGCCAAATAGCCACAGGGACGTCAGGAGAAGTTCCATTTCCCTAGCGATTCTCGTGTGCTAGGCAGGGGATCGCCTGGCTGGGAGACGTTCAGTTAGTGGGGTCACCGTCCTGGCGACTTTGAGCACATTCGCACACTATAGACATTTCGAGGGGAATGATATTTCAGATTGTTCCTCACTTCGATATCAGGCGCACATTAGGTGTGAGGAGGCCTCATGATGAATTTAGGGCACACTCTTATCTAATAGGAGTGGTCAATGCACGAGAATCGCGAGATGTTGGACAAAGGGGCGGGGACTCCCGCGGGTCAGCGGCGGTCCTGCTCCTCGCGATGGGCGGTGCTCCTTGCGAGGTGTCGTGGGCTCGCCCAGTATGCTTAGTGCAAGCGTCCTGCCCCGCCGGCGGCATGGCCGGTTGCTCCGGCCGCTGGTCAGCTCACGCGATTATCTCGGAATCGGGGTAATACTAGCGTATTCCATGTGACGGTAGCTTACCTGTACAGCCGAACCGTTACAATATATATACAGGGTGTCCCATTTTAATTTTACACCTGAATTTTCTCGAAAAATATTGCTCGGACGAAATATTGTGTGGAACAAAACTTCTAGGGATTGAAGGGGGACGTTTGAAAAAAATTTATTTGAGGAGCCAAAATTCAAAATGGCGGCGTTACAAAGGCTGACATGTTTTATTCAAACGGAAACATAACTTTTTTTTAATGCCAAAAAATTTGTCAGCTGAAAACTAAAAACTTTTGTTGAAAAAATTTTTTGATAAAGTTCATAGTTTTCAAGTGAGAACATCATTTTCAATTATTTCAGATGTATCCAGGATTTGTGTGTGTGTGTGTGTGTGTGTGTGTGTGTGTGTGTGTGTGTGTGTGTGTGTGTGTGTGTGGGCGCGTGCGTGTATGTGGTAGGGACAATTAGACTGAATGTCTCACGGCAAGCCGCTCAATGTTGTATTTTCGAATGTATGACCACTTGAACAAAAAAGAATCAAATTTTTTTGTTGAAAATTTTTGTTTTTTTTGTTTTTTTTTGTTTTCAAATTAGGACGATATTTCATGAGAAAATTTTGGAGGAAAGTCGAAGAAAAATAGTTTTTTTCCATTTTAATAGCGTTTGTGCCATTTTCAGGCCCAAAACCGTGTTTCTTTAAATCCTTGACGAACTTTGATCACGATGGGTAGAAAAACACATACACACACACACACACACACACACACGCGCGCGCGCGCGCGCGCACACACACACAATAATCCTGGATACATCTGAAATAATTGAAAATGATGTGCTCACTTGAAAACTATGAACTTCATCAAAAAAATTTTTCAACAAAAGTTTTTAGTTTTCAGCTGACAAATTTTTTGGCAATAAAAAAAGTTATGTTTCAGTTTGGAAAAAACATGTCAGCCTTTGTAACGCCGCCATTTTGAATTTTGGCTCCTCAAATAAATTTTTTTCAAACGTCCCCCTTCAATCCCTAGAAGTTTTGTTCCACACAATATTTCGTCCGAGCAATATTTTTCGAGAAAATTCAGGTGTAAGATTAAAATGGGACACCCTGTATATATATGCATATATATTGTAACGGTTCGCTTGCCCAGGTGGGCATCCGTCACATTTAGCATGCAATTATTACACCAATTCCGATATAATTGCGTGAGATGGCCCGTGGTCGGACCAACCGGCCATCCCACCGGTAGGGCAGAACGCTCGCACCTAGCATACGGGGCGCGCCCGCGACACCTCGCAAAGCGCTACGCCCATCGCGAGGGCCAGAACAACCGCTGACTCGTGGCAGTACCCGCCCCCTGTCTAACATCTCGCGAGTGTCGCCCTGCGATCACTCCCATGAGATAAGAGTGCGCCCCCAAAACTCATCACGACGCCTCTTCATACTTGCTGTATGCCTGATATCGAGGCGAGAAACAATCTGGACGATCATTCCCCTTAAATCGTCTACAGTATGCGAATGTCTCCAAAGTCACCAGGACGGTCACCCCACCAACGGAGCGTCTCCCGGCGATGTAATCCCCTACCTAACACCGCAGAATCGCTAGAGAAATGGAATTTCTCCTGACGTGCCTGAGGCTATTTAAGGGCGTGCACGAGCCCGAGAAGCACTCTTCGCAAAGCACTCATCATTTAACGTGGAGTCAACTTGTCATCCGAAACCTCGGATCACCGGATGGAGGCCTCGCGGCCTGACCCTTGGTCCCATCCAAGAATAAACCCAGCTTCGTGGTAAGGTGCTCTGTTTCCTTGGGAAGCCCCAGCATTGCGCTGGAAGTCCTACCTCGGAAACGGAGACTGCGTGGTGATTGCTAGATAGGGAATCTAATCAACATCCGATCAATAGTCCTTATGGCCATTGATCGCTATCCCCGAAATCCCACGGCTAAACTACTCGAAGTGTGCAGTCCGAGGAGTGCCGATCGCGCTCCGCTGCACAACAGGGAATATTCTTGACCAGCTTCACTGGTCTTTGGTCCTTCTTGCCTGGCACCAAGGAGGTCAGCCGTCCCTCTCGGACGGCCCCGCTATACGCACTCGAGGGTCGCAGGGAAACCCGTCCTCGAGCCCGCGTATTTTCCAACGCTAGCATCTCTAGCGCATGAGTGACACGGCTTGGCACCCGTGCGCTACGTTGCACTCTGCAACAAGTGCCAACCGGAAGTAACGCCATTATACCGATCCTCGTCACACCGATAATAATCATAGCAACGAGAATACGCATGCTCGTCCCAAAAGCAACCTGCTATACGCACTCGAGGGTCGCTGGGTAACCCGTCCTCGAGCCCGTAGTCAAATAACGTAGTCAAATAACGAGAGAACGTATTCTCGTTCCAGAAGCGAGTGCGAAACCTGCGGTACGAATGTATGACGTCGCTCGTGAGTTGTACGAGCGCGAGCGAGATGGAGAGCGTATGAGAGAGAGAGAGAGAGAGAGAGAGAGAGAGAGAGAGAGAGAGAGAGAGAGAGAGAGAGAGAGAGTCACCGCGACAACGGCTCAACGTGCGTGCATGCACCTCCTAGACACTCTTCCCATCCTTGTCCGTACCACGGAGACGGCGCTACTCGCCGCCCGTTCCAGGCCCCTGAAAACACACTCGCTAACCGACTAACATACCAACAACCACAAAATCTAGCTCACAATAATCGTCTCATTTCACCCGAACTAACAAATACGACAATCCACAATATCAAATGCCAATGATGACGGATTGAGATAGGCGTCTTTGAGACCCTCGAATTACTGAGGCATCTTCGAAAACACCTTAATATCCTACTCATCATTCCCGGCATATCTCTGGTACATCGCCCTTCAGGAAGGCTCCGGGAACCTCGCACCATCCGACGGCAAATACTTGCCCCTTAAATTCATTTCCCGAATCCTCGCATGAATGCCGGCTGGAGAAACGAAATAAAAGCTTTCGTGTGAACACGAAACGTTTCAATATATTCAACAGGACAAACAATCCCCGGCAATCTGTCCTTGAAAATGCCCCCTCCCCCTACATTCCATGAGCCATCACATCGATGAATTATTATTATCAATAAATCGACTGCGTAGTTTATTATATATATATATATATATATATATATACACACACACATATATATATACATACATATACATACATATATATATATATATATATATTTGAGGAGCCAACATTCAAAATGGCGGCGTTACAAAGGCTGACATGTTTTTTCCAAACTGAAACATAACTTTTTTTTATTGCCAAAAAATTTGTCAGCTGAAAACTAAAAACTTTTGTTGAAAATGTTTTTTAATAAAGTTCATAGTTTTCAAGTGAGCACATCATTTTCAATTATTTCAGATGTATCCAGGATTTTTGTGTTTGTGCGTGTGTGTGTGTGGGAACATGAAACGTTTCAATATATTCAACAGGACAAACAATCCCCGGCAATCTGTCCTTGAAAATGCCCCCTCCCCCTACATTCCATGAGCCATCACATCGATGAATTATTATTATCAATAAATCGACTGCGTAGTTTATTTTATATATATATATATATATATATATATTGTGACCTGATTTTTTAAGACACGTCACAGAAATGCTACCGATGATCAAGACATGCTCTCGATGCCCGGGTTGCGACCAATCCGTCTGTGTTAAGGGGCCTTTCTCTAGAATGGTTGTGTTGTTACGTTTGAGGTTTTGGGTTGAGTTTTCGTTTGGGTTAGGTTGGCGTGCGGAACTCGGTCGAGCGGCGTGTGGCTCGACGTACTGAGCAATCCCGCCGAGGGATGCACCCAGTGAGGCCTCTCGGGGAATCGGTGCACGCCCGGCTGAAACGCCGGCGCCCCACCGTAGTGGTGCATCGTGCTGGAGAGCGGGCCGTTTGGGTTACGGGCAAAGGATGGAGATCTCCGCGCCGCGCTTCTGGACAGAAGCTTTGCCCGCTTTCGCACGGTGACCCGGGGATGCGATTTCCGAGAGCCTCCAGGTACCGATGAGAAAAGGTCCCGATTTGTTACCGTTCCGTTTTCGGGGTAACTCGGGCAGCAAATATAGATTCCGAAAGGAATATTCTATTAGAATATTCCAGCTCCCGAAATAATATTTCAGCTCTCGATATTATACGAGATAACGTTCTCGCTTGAACCAGCGATTTCGCATGGTCCGATGCCGCGAGCGTGTTGACATTTTTTCTGTTAACGCGCTCTGTCTCGCTCTCGCATAATCCCTCGCGCGCCGGTCTTGGTCGCGCGAGGTAAACAGGGTTGCTACCGAATCTTTGCGTGAGACGGTTGTCTCCCAAATCGCGATCGCTCCCGATTTTCCGGCTATCGTAACAGAGTCGCTACCGAACCTTCGCGTGAGACGGTTGTCTCCGAGATCGCGATCGCTCCCGATCTTGAGGGTCGTCGATCAGACGCCGCGATGGAGAGACGTGTCGTGTCTCTCTCGCGTAAGAGGCACGTCGTCGTGCTCTCTCGCTCCCGTGCGTATATCGTTTCGCGTGCAGTTCGTGTTCGCGTTGAGTGCGTTTACGTAATAAGTTCACGGGTGGTTAATCCATCGGTTCCCGCACTATCAAAAATAAAACAATTATTTTATTTTATTAGTGACGTTTCCGGTGTCGCGATAGTGACAGGTCTCGCGCTCGCTCACGCTACTCCCCGGTGAATCCCGACCCCTCTACCATATCCCACAGCCTGAGCGGCCGTGCTTTACCGCAACCGTTGTTTCCCGTGTAAGTGCATCCAGATTAGTCCGGTTATACGATTCCGGCGACACAAAAATCGAGGAGGTCTCCAGACTCCGAACCCGGTTAGGATTCCGGGATAACAAAAATCAAGGAGAGCTCCAGTCTCCGCCTGGTGGGTCGGGTTTGATCACCCCGACCCTAGTTTAGTCCGGTTGAGAAATCCGGCGAAACAAAATTCTCTGGCGCCCCGGGTATTACGGATGCACGCACACGGGAGGAACGGCCGAAGGTGACGGTTTCTCGCACTAGATCCCGATTTGAGTTCTCGTTCAGTTCTCGTTTCCGGTTAGAGAAATATCTCCCGTCACAATATATATATATTGTGACGTGACATATTAAGGGGCCACGTCCATTTTCGGACGGTTTCGACCAGTGGGTCAGGTTTACGACCGTGAGGCGTCCTGGTTCGATTCTGGGTGGCTTCGAAATCGTCGACTCACGACGTGGCGGAATATTATACCTTTTTGTAATTTTATTCCAGAAAGCGCCACGCCTTACTTGTGTGTTTACCTACCGGCTCGTGAGCCGCGGATGAATAAACGAAATTAATAATCTGTAAATAAAATGTTTGGGACAGTTTTTAGGACGATTAGTATGGTGGACAGAACGATGTATCGGGGAACGATCGCTCGCGCGTCCATATTACCCCGAAGTAATGCATTATCGATACCCGAGATGTCCCGGCTTCCGGTTCCGCGCTCCGCCAAATCTCGCACGGGTTGGTCTACGAGTACATACACGCGCCTCTACTCTGAGGCAGGCGAGCGTCCGACAACCGTGCTCGCGGATTAGATGCCGGAGAAGACGCAGGAATAAGGCCAAGTTTACCGTGTCGCCCGTCCCTCGCGACTCAGCAACCCGGAGTTGCACCATCCCTACTGTCCCCTCGGGACCGGGGGTGTAGTTCACCTGGTGGTATATCGCGTGGGGCCACCGCTATTCCCAGGACGCTAGGGAAATGCAAGGGCGGCCTCCCCCCCCCCGCGTTCGAGGTCCTGCCTCGGTTCCTAGGGGAAGAGGTTCGAGGGGTAGTCAATTATTCGCTGCGAGGACAGTCGCGTACGCGAAAATCTCCGAGACGGAGAATAACGCGATCACAAGTGAGCGCGTGAAAAGAGGGGAGAGGCGCGTGAATGGGGCACGCGAGAGCCGGGAGCACCGCGAGAGCGCGGCGAAATGGGCTAGTCACGATTTCGGAGTCTACGAGCCCAGCCGCGTCACTCCGGAAGAAAATTATCGTCGATCGACTGCGAGGCAGGATTCTCCCGATTCAGGTAGCGAGCGTCTCCGTGCTGCGACTCTTTAGCGGTGAGCCCGATTTCTCTCGTCTCTCCACGTTCCTAAGGTACGAGCTCTAAATTTGGGTTCTTTTCATTTTTTTAAAATGAATTGCACCAAGTGGCGACGGTTGCCCCATAGAGGGAAACTTCGTGTCCCTAGCGGGAGTGTTTCGGTGATAAAGTCGCGTTTGTTCCCGGGTTTCCGCCTCTGGGGAAGTTCCGGTTCAGTCATAATTTTTTTGTAAGGGAGCTCGTAACTTATCCTCGGTCGTTCGGTCAAGTTCCGGTCAATTGTTACCGATCATTAATTAACGTGATCGTTCGTTAAGCCTAGGGCATTCAATTGAAAATGTTTGCTGAGGTCTCGCAAAAATTGGCCCAAAGAAATGTACGAATTTCCGCGAGATTATATAATTTGGAATAATATTCTATTTCGAGTCGGAAAATGTAATACAGCATAATTCGTGCGTATATCTCTCGTCCAGTCTCTCCGCGCGCTCAGGGCCATCGAGCGCTTGGTCTCGCGTTTGTTTACTTTTGAGCTTCTGTCTTTGTTGCCTGTGTTCTCGCGCGTTGTTTACGAGTTGCCGAAATCCAGCTCACTCGAGAGGTATACTCGCGCGAAACCCTTGGTAATATTCCCTCGATTACTATCGACCTCGCGACGGTTGTATTTCGAGCGAATATATCGGGTGTCCGGGAAGCCGGTCGCCATTATTTGGCCTTCCGGTCGACCACCATAATGCATTGCATTTCGAGCGAATATGTCGGGTGTCCGGAAAGTCAGTCAATAGTATTTGGGCTTCCGGTCGACCACCATAATACATTGTATTTCGAGCGAATATATCGGATGTCCGGAAAGTCAGTCGGGGGAGATTACGATATCTTTGGCGCCTAAATTTGACCATTGGTTTATGAAATATGGCCGAAAAAAAATACGAAAAAGAAGAATAACTTTTTTTCGTTTTGAGCCTTAGTTTTGGATTTACAGCGCTTCGAAGAGAAAAAGTGTATTTTTTCGATTTTCGATGTAAATCGAATTTTCCACGTGTTTTACATTGTGACGTCGTACTTTGTTTGGGTTTGTTCTTGCTTATTTTCTCGACATAGCGCATTCCGAAGAAAGCTACATTAACGCAAACCAGCTAAATCGCTTAATAACGAATAATTCGTAAAATGTCCTGTATCTTCTAAAGGAAGCCAAAATCGCGATTTTTTATTCTCAAAAAAGTGTTTCTTTTGCGCCAAATATGAATAATCCACGATCAAATTAAGGCGCCGGAGATATCGTAATCGTGCCCAAGCATATACCGGAAAAATGAAATTAAGAGCACCTAAGACTAATCAACGTTGAACGGTATCGTACACATATCGAAAGTGCTCCAGACCCACCCAACGATTCCACACACACATCGAAGGTGCTCCAGACCCACCCAACGATTCCACGCACACATCGAAGGTGCTCCAGACCCACCCAACGAATCCACACACACATCGAAGGTGCTCCAGACCCACCCAACGATTCCACACACACATCGAAGGTGCTCCAGACCCACCCAACGATTCCACACACACATGGAAGGTGCTCCAGACCCACCCAACGATTCCACACACACATCGAAGGCGCTCCAGACCCACCCAACGATTCCACACACACAAAAGTCGCATTTTCTATTGAATATGGACGCTGCATGGTCAACATTGGGAACCACAAACATTATAATGCTTCGACTTTCAACCCCCTGTTTCACCCCCTTAAACGCCGAATTTGAATTTTTGTCACTCTTGAAAAAAGTCTTATTTTGGGCCAAATATCAATAAACCAGGGTCAAATAAAGGCACCAAAGATATCGTAATCGTGCCGTCAGTCGATATTATTCAGACCTCCGGTCACCCACCATCGTACCTTGTGTTTCGAGCGAATATATCGGGTGTCCGCAAAGTCCGTCAATATTATTTGGGCTTCCGGTCGACCACCATAATACATTGTATTTCGAGCAAATATATCGGGTGTCCGGAAAGTCAGTCAATATTATTTGGGTTTCCGGTCGACCACCATAATGCGTGGTATTTCGAGCGAATATATCGGGTGTCCGGAAGTCAGTCGACATTCCGGACTTCCGGTCCCCAAACGCCACACCATGTATCTCGAGTGAATATACGGGGTGTCCGAAAAGTTAGTCGGCCTTATTCGGACTTTCGGTCACCTAGGCCATTATTTGGCCAATCGCAGCTGTTCAGGAATTACGATCCGCTCGTAATTCCCGAATTGTTCATAATTTTCCGCGGGAATTAGACGAGCGAGTCACTCCGGGATCCTCTCGTGGCTGTCTTCGATGGCGCCACTTTTCGCGGCATTTCCTCTCATCGATCGCGTGATCGCGCGGCTTTTCCCTCACTCACCCTCATTCTTTTTTTCATCGATTACACGGACCACACGCGTCGTCTCACGGGTTTTAGTATACGGGAAGTTCCTCATCGTATATTTCGGGATCACAGTTCTTCTGAACGACAGTATTCGGGACTCATTTGAAAACGCGTAATTCCGGCGATATTACCGCGTTACGGGTGGATCGTCGAGATCTCGGTCGATCCGATCCTTCTCCCGCGTGTCGGGACGCGTCTCATGGCGGCGGCCATTGTGCGCCCTCGTTCGGGAAAGTTCTCATCCGCGTCATTAAAACGGGCTTCCCTCAACATTTACCGGGCTAATTTTCCACACATTTACTGTATCTTTGTATTATATATTGTTATTATACTTTAATATTATTTTTCCGTGCATCTAGAACTAGGCGCCTTTTCTTTTTCCACCTACACCAGATCTTCCGAGCCCTTCTCAAACAGCAGCGGATATAGCGGGTGCCCGAGCCGGCGACCACACATAATCGAGTTTCGTTGTCTGGGCCTATACACAGTTTATCTACACAATTTCCTACACTCTTTTACATTAATACACCAATTCCCTACACAATTGCCTACACTATTTTACATTAATACACCAATTACCTACACAATTGCCCACACTCTTCTACATTAACACACCAATTAACTACACAATTACCTACACACTTTTACATTAATACACGATTATCTACACAATTGCCTACACTCTTTTACATTAATACACCAATTACCTACACAATTGCCTGCGCTCTTTTACATTAATACATCCATTACCTACACAATTGCCTACACTCTTCTACATTAATACACCAATTACCTACACAATTGCCTACACATTTTTGCATTAATACACGGATTGCCGACACAACTGCCTACACTTTTTTGCAGTAATACACGATTACCTACACAATTGCGTACACCCTTTTGCATTAATACACGGATTACCTACACAACTGCCTACGCTTTTTTGCGTTAATACACGATTACCTATACAATTGCTTACACTCTTTCACAGTAATATACGAATTACCTACACAATTGCCTACACTCTTTTGAGTTAGTACACGAGTACCTACACGATAGCCTACACGAATACCTACACAGTTACCTACACTCTGTTGCATTAATACACAATTGCCTACGCTGTTTTAAGTTAGTACACGAGTACCTACACGATGGCCTACCCGATTATCTACACAATTGCCTATACTCTTTTGCATTAATATACGAATTACCTACACAATTGTCTCCGCTCCCGAGTTAGTACACGGGTACCTACATGATTGCCTACACGATCACCTACACCGTTACCGACACCAATACATACGCCCTTCGGACAGAACTACTGCCAACGTCGCGCCCCTCACCGTATTCCCCTCGAAACTGGGAGTTGTCAGGATTGTCGCTAGATTGTCGCCGGTGCACCAGTAGCTTATCCAAGCGTGGATAAAAGTTGGAGATTTATGTCGAGCGCCCCATGAATTGCATCCCGTATTGGCGGGCCTCGGGCCCAATAAACGAATACCAGTCATACTGTCAAACACGTGTTAATTACTTCAGCGGACATCTCCTATAAGGTGTCATCCTTGACACTCGTCCTTCGACCTTGCCCGTCTACCATATCCTCCGACGAGCAGAGCTAGGTGGACCGCTTGGGTCGTGCCGTTCCACACCGGGTGTCCCAACATCAAGGGACCGCGCGGGTGGACAAAATCACAAGTCGATCCTCGGTCGCCGGTACTCCGGTACCTGACGCTCACGACCACCCGGCGGGTTGTCGGACACCCGGTAGGCTTCGGGAGCGGTACGGGCCAGGAAGTGTGCGGACCAGAAAACCCGTTACAATATATATATTGTAACGGTGTAATCTGACACCTTCTGGAATAAGCCACCCGGTGACGCGATATTTTTTTCCCCACTATGTAGCCAATGCGTATTGCGTTATTCCCAAATAGTATATAAGAGCGTCTTGCAGATCGAGAGGCGCGTTTTATCATCAAGCATTCATTCGATCAAAACCATTCTCATTTGTCACGAGCATATCGTTGCCGAGTTAAGCGTAATTTTGGTCCAGTAAACATTCATCGATCGTCAAGGAACATTCTACAATATACAACTACGCACTTCGATTGACGTATAACTCCAAGCCGCTATCGTGAAAGAAGAGTCATCAGTCGGCGCATCAAATTACAGTCGTTGGACATCGAGTACGAGAAAACACCGAGAACAATATAGGCCAGCACTTCGTCATACGATTGTAATCAATAAAATAAAGAAGAACTCTTCGATAAGCGATAACGACGTTTTTTTAAAAACATATGTTCGCCCAACGGTGTAACATATAAATTGGTGGCAGCGGTGGGATGTTTCAATAAGAAGGGCCTCCCGAATAGACTGGTGCTCAAAATAATAAAGAGCACTTCGAATTCAACGGTGGATGTCAACAAGGAAGTTTAACACAAATCGGTGAAAGTCAAGGATTCCAAAGGAGAAAACACATTGTCGTGAAATCTCAACGGATATCCAATTCATCATTAAGAAGTTGGCTTCAAGACATCGTTACACTATATCCGATTCAACTTGTGATCGTCAAACGGAACACCTGAGGGACATTCGACGACGACTCATCGAATCGAAGGTCACGTGTGAAACCAACGAGGATCTGAGAGGATCATCCTGAGGGAACATCTCGACGGAATCATCACGCGACAGTCATCGAAGAAGGACATCGGCAACTAACCAAGAGACAATACGGAGTGATTGACAGTCCATCCTGATTGAAGAAAGAAGAAATCCTCGTCAAGGAAGAGGAAACGCTCGTTATATTCAAGGACGATCGATATTGCGCCAAGGTAAGAAATGGAAGAAATAGAAAGACTTCTTCAAAACCTTTTCAAGAGAATGGAAAACATTGAATCAAAGGTTGAAACAAAAACAAACAGTTATGAATCCGAAATTTCTCAAAATCTTTTAAAGAGAATAGAGAACATTGAATCGAAAGTCGAAGTAAAAACAAATGATTAAGAATCTGACATAACTGAAGACGAAGATAAGACTGGCCATGTAACATCGCTAAAAGAATTACTAATTACAATATCTGAATTCGATGGTGAAAATATGCCTGTAGAAACGTTTATTTATCAAGTTGAAAGCGTAAAAAAGAATACAGATCGAAACAAACAAAGTCTCTTACTTGCGATGATTTTAGGATCAAAATTAAAAGGAAGAGCAAAAGTAGAAATTAGAGCGGATAATATTGATAATTTTACTGAATTGAAAAATATCTTGCGAATTAATTACGGTAGTCACGACGATTTAACTGTTTTTCAACTCCAAAGGATGAATTGTAGACAAAAACAAAAAGAATCGATTAACGAATATTCACAACGATTCATGAGAATACACGATTTGGCAATCAAATCAATTTTAAACAAAACGTCTATTCCGCCAAGTCATAAAACAATCCTAATCGACGAAGAAAAGAAAAAGGGCCTTACAGATTTTCTAGAAGGTTTAGAAAGAGAAATTCGTTTAGATGTAAAAACCGAACATCCAAACAATATAAAAGAAGCGATTACTTCTGCGATTAAAGCCGAAATTACCATGAAAACTCGATCAATGAATAATCTGACAGGAAAAACTTATCAGGGTTCAAGTCATTATCAAAGTCATAAAAGTAAAAACAAAAGCGACAAAACATTTACAAAGGGTTTCCAAAAAATGTGTCATTATTGTAAAAAACCGGGACACGTACTTTCAGAATGTAGAAAAAAACAATTTGATAACAGACAATTTAACAAACGGGATTTTCAAAATGCTCCTCAAAACTCCAAAGATCCTCCTCAAACCCATCATGTCCAAGAGAACGAACAAATATCACAAGAATTTGCAGCATCCGAAACAAAGAATGTAAACTCGCTCACGTTCTTTTAAAATTAGATGACACCAAAGAAGGAATATTTTTGATTGATCCAGGTTCCACAATATCATTGATAAAAAAGAAATTATTAAATGATCCGACAAAAATAATTAAGAATGGAAAAAGAATTACGACAATTGCGAACGAAACTTTGAAAACAGAAGGAACAATTGAAACAAGATTATTTTCCCAACCAGTCGAGCTTCACGTAATCCCTTTAAATTTGCCAATGAAAGAAGACGGATTAATTGGATTAAATTTACTCGAACAATTTGAAGCAAAATGGGACATGGGTAAGCACGTACTTCAATTTGGACCAAGAACATTTACAAAAGATCCACCAAAAAGAGAAACAAATATGCCTGCACGAACCGACTGTTTACGTACATTTGACGTCGAAGGAATTTTGAATGGATACGCTAAAATAGAATTAAAAGATTACGATGTATTGGTAAATGTTCAAAACGGACAAGCTACATTTCCTATTCCCAATTGGACTGACAAAGACGGTTGTACAAGAAAATTAAAAGCCGAACCAATTAACCATTTGGATATTAAAAATTATGAGATCCCTGAATTGACGAATAAAAGAGAAAAGTTACTTGTTGAAAATACCCGATTGAATCACATCAAAGAAGGAAAAGAAGAAATTTGGAAAATCATCAAAAGATATCATGACATTTTCGTTCTACCAGGAGATCCACTTCCTATGACTCGATTAGTAGAACATTCGATAGATTTAACTGATGAAAAACCGATTCACACAAAGCAATACAGATATCCACCCATCCATCAAGAAGAAATTAAAAGACAAATTAAGGAAATGCTTGAAAAGGGTATCATTCGAGAAAGCGATTCACCATATAATTCACCGCTATGGATTGTACCAAAAAAATCGGATGCGTCTGGAAAAAAGAAATGGCGAATAGTAATCGACTATCGAAAAATTAATGACAAAACTAAACAAGACGCCTATCCCTTGCCAAATATTGACGAAATTTTAGACAATTTGGGAAACGCTAAATATTTTTCTGCTTTCGATCTTGCATCTGGTTTTCATCAAATTGGATTGAAAGAAAAAGATAAAATAAAGACAGCATTTTCGACAAAGGATGGTCATTATGAATACAATAGAATGCCTTTTGGATTGAAGAACGCACCCCCGACATTTCACAGAATGATGAATAAAGGATTACAAGGACTAATCGGTAATAACTGCTTTGTGTATATGGATGACGCCATTGTATTTGGAAAAACTCTAAATGAACACAACAAAAATCTAGAAACACTTTTTCAAAGATTTAGAGATGTCGAATTAAAACTACAACCTGACAAATGTGAATATCTGAAACCGGAATTAGCTTATTTGGGTCATGTCATTTCAAAAGAAGGAATTAAGCCAAATCCTGAACGAATAGAAAAAATCGTAAATTATCCAAAACCCAAAAATCAGAAAGAAATCAAACAATTCTTGGGACTTGTGGGCTATTATCGAAAATTCATCAAAGACTTTTCAAAGAAAGCACATTGTCGTGAAAGGAGAAAAAGGAGTTTATTAAAGGATACGAATGACGATACCCTTGACCAATTTATTAAAGGAAAAAACAATCTGGCAATGGACGACCGAAGAAGAAAAATCATTTACAACATTAAGAAACGCACTTTGTTCGGAACATATTTTGACGTATCCCGACTGGAACAAACCGTTTATACTATCGACAGACGCTAGTGGAAAAGCAATAGGTGCAATACTATCTCAAGGAGAACTAGGAAAGGATAAACCTATTTCGTTTGCGTCAAGAACGTTAAATCCTGCCGAGCAAAATTATTCGACTACAGAAAAAGAATTACTTGCAATTGTTTGGGCAGTAAAGCATTATCGACACTTTCTCTATGGAAGAAAATTCAAGATTATCACGGATCATAAACCACTAACTTGGTTAATGAATTTGAAAGACCCCTCTTTACGGCTAATGAGATGGAAGTGGAAATTGGAAGAATACGACTTTGAAATCATTCATAGAAAGGGAAAATCGCATGCAAACGCAGACGATCTATCTCGGATAAATATTTTGGATGATGAAATCCCTGATGTTTTGGACGAATTCATAAACGAAACATTTCCAAGCTATGATAACTTTCAAGAAGAAAAAGACTTATCAAAAATCTGAAAATATCTTTATTAAAGAAGGTCGAGTAAACAAAAAAGGTCTCATTGTAACGGACAATTTAAACGAAAAAGGACTAATAATCAATCCTAATGAAGATGAAATCGTTTGGTGGACGGAATTAAGAGCGCGAATCCCTAATCGTGAGTCTATCGAAATTAGAACCAAAGATCCGAGACTTCGAGCATTAATACTTGAAATGATTGAATATATTTTTACAAAAGTAAATCCGGAAAAAGAGTTAATAATTTTTACGAGTCAAGTGAAAGACCCTACCACGCAAGAAGAAAGAGAAAGAATAATCAAAGAATTTCACGAATCAACTATTGGAGGACATAACGGACCACAAAAGACTATAGAAAAATTGAGACAAAAATATAATTGGACCGGAATGACAAAAGACGTAGAAAGAATAATTCAACGATGTCAGACATGTCAAAAAGAAAAATTAACCTCACAGGTGACAAGACCAAATCCAGGAAATCCTGACATCCCAGTAAATCCTAACGACAAAGTATCATTAGATGTAATGGGACCTCTTCCAGCAAGTCATGGTCATAAATATATATTGGTTGTACAGGACTACCTTACAAGATATTTGGTAATAGCTCCGCTCAAAACTAAGAATTCGCAAGAAGTATTAGAAAAATTTTGGGAAAACTATTGTAAAATTTTTGGGATTCCTAAAGAAATTTTAACGGACAATGGCGTCGAATTTAAAGGAAAATTTCATGAGGTAATGTGTGAAAAGTTAAGGGTCAAATGGACCGCAACCTCTGTATATCACCCACAATCGAATGGAAAAAATGAACGTGCACATCGGGAAATCCTCAACTACGTACGGAGTTACATGGTGGAAAGTACCGATTGGGTGAATCAATTATCAAGGGCCATGATCTCTTATAATTCGACAAGGAATGAAAAGACCGGAGTGTCACCTTTCGAATTTTTATTTGGTTATGCCCCAAATATTCCTTTGGACGCCGAAGATCTCGAAATGACTATAAAAGAAAAATATGACTCGTTAAGAAGATATCGAGAAAAGGTCCGTGAAAAAGCTAAAGAAAAAATCGAAAAATCCCAAGACAAAACGCGCGAACGGTTAACTTCCCAAAGAACTCCAAAATCCTTAAGAATAGGACAAGAAGTACTAATTAAAAGAAAAACAGGATTGTCAAGGCTACATAGTCCATGGGAAGGACCGTACATAATAGAAGAAATTTTAAATGAACAAAGTGTAGCTATAAGAAGAGGCAACGACCTCGTAATATATAATAAAATAGATGTAAAACCCTATTTTACAGATGAAAATGAATCCGATGACGCAATTGACGATACTGATACTGATGACGACATTATTGACCCCAAAGATCCGCAGCCAGGTACAAGTAAACAACATTGGGAATGAAAAATCGGTTTATCTAGAAACCATGGGAAAAACACACGTCTATCACGAAACCTGGAAAATAATCATCGGAATAGAATTTAGCAACTTACCCAAAGAGGTATTCTTACTAAAGAATAAAACTAAAGAATTATACGATATATGCTTACAACATAAACCTGGATTTATATGTCAAAGTGTGCAACAAATTAAAACGCAAATCAAGCGAAATGAAATGTTAGAAAGTCAACTAAAGACATTATATCATTCAATCGGTCAAAGAATAAAAAGCGGACTTTTCAATATTTTCGGAGAAGGAATAAAACTGCTTTTTGGAACATTGTCATCCTCCGACGCTACTTATTTTAATGATGAGATCGATAAACGACGAAATGATAACTTGGTAACAGCACATTTAATAAAAAATCAGACGACTTTAATGATGAACCAATTAAAGAGCAATGATAAAACTTTTCGAGACATGATTGTGCAATTTAAGTTACTAAGTGGGAATATAAAAAACTTGCATGAAGAAACTAGAAGAAATACAATTAATATACAAATCAATGAAATATTATCCGGATACGTTAAGCTGTACCAAGATTTGAAGACGAGTATAACGGATTTGTTAAATGCAATAATCGATGGAAAACATGGAATAGCGCATCCTCAAACGCTTCCCCCACAACTTATATTTGAAAACTTGAGAAACCATACAAATTATCCTCATTTCTTCCCAGTCCAGCTAACTGAAGAGCATTTTTCCACATTAATTGACATAAGTCACTTAACAATTGCAGTGATACAAGAAAAGCTAATATATATTCTGGAAGTACCGATATTAGAGGAAGAAATGTATGAGATATTATATCCGATCGCGATTCCGACTTACTCAATGATAAAAGGATACATATTATATCATATTGATACAGATTATATTGTAATTAATGAAAAGAAAACCCAATTTTTTCCGCTACAAGTGGTAGAATTTGAAAATCTAAAAAAGGTGGAAAATATGTATCTAATTCAAAGAAAACATCCAGACTATTCAATTCAGTCCTCCACATCATGTGTAATAACTATGATTCTCGCGAAAAAAGAAAATATGTGTACACCGAAATATGTGCAATTAGAAAGCTCTCTGTTTATTCAATTAAAAACAGGACAAGATTGGATTGTAATACCGGTAAAAGAAGAAACACTTCATATACTATGTCCTGACAATGCTCCAAAAACAGTAAAACTTCAGTCAAATGCAAAAGTTCATGTTGAAAAAGGATGTTTGGCAATGGCAACACACGCTATATTAAAAGCCTCGAATATAATTAAAACAGTTGAATCTGATATAATTTTACAAGGAATTTTTAACGAGACAGAGATAAAAGATCTACGAATTCATAAGATTAAAGGAAAAGAATTAAATATTAGTACAATCTCTGAAAACTATATCAACTCAAAGAATTTACAAGACTTAGGAACAAACATCGAAGAAATAAATGAGCAAATAAATGAATTAGCATTGCGAAGAAGATCAAAATCTATTAAAGAACATATTCAAGACGGACTTCAATATATAGGATATACGGCTATAACCGTGATATGTACTTACATTATGTATAAAATAGATCTTTGGAAATGCTTAAGAAAAACAGTTTCCTGTTGTTTAAGACCATGTGTAATATTTGATCATTGTAATTTTGGAAATAACGCCCAGACCATAGATCGACCGGAGCATATACATCTTAAAGAATCATTATGAGGAAAATATAATGAAAGGACGAGAATTACAGAAATAGAAGAATCTGAAGAGTCGCCAAAACTGATTCAAAAATTGTTTAAACCAAAACAATCAACCAGTCAAATATGAAAATTTATGGGGACCAAAATTCTTTAAGGAGGGAGGAATGTAACGGTGTAATCTGACACCTTCTGGAATAAGCCACCCGGTGACGTGATATTTTTTTCCCCACTATGTAGCCAATGCGTATTGCGTTATTCCCAAATAGTATATAAGAGCGTCTTGCAGATCGAGAGGCGCGTTTTATCATCAAGCATTCATTCGATCAAAACCATTCTCATTTGTCACGAGCATATCGTTGCCGAGTTAAGCGTAGTTTTGGTCCAGTAAACATTCATCGATCGTCAAGGAACATTCTACAATATACAACTACGCACTTCGATTGACATATAACTCCAAGCCGCTATCGTGAACGAAGAGTCATCAGTCGGCGCATCAAATTACAGTCGTTGGACATCGAGTACGAGAAAACACCGAGAACAATATAGGTCAGCACTTCGTCATACGATTGTAATCAATAAAATAAAGAAGAACTCTTCGATAAGCGATAACGACGTTTTTTTAAAAACATATGTTCGCCCAACGGTGTAACAATATATATATATATATATATATATATATATATATATTATATATATACAGAGTGACAATTTGGGGATGGTCACCTATTTTTAAATCGATTTGGGCGGCCATTTTGAATCAGTTGAGGTGCGCTTTTAGAATAGTTTTTTGGGAACTTTTCGAAAAAAAATATAGGGCTCATGTGAAAAAAAAAATTTCATGGAAAACAAGAAAAAAGATTTGAAAAAAAATAAAAACGGCATTCCGCGCCGACCGAAGCGAAGTCGATTCGATTTTGAACACGGAAGATTCGAATAGAAGTCGTTCGAAAAATGTTATGACTGAGAAAAACAATCCCAAAATTTCGAAATCGAACGATAGTTCAAACGTTGAGTTTGACTTCCGTAGTATATCGGGAACGGCGGAACCTGCGAACGGATTCAGCGGAGTGAGTAGGCGCTGGAGTTTCTGCTGCTGTGTTCGCGTCAGGGCTGTCATGGGGCCGCAAACGTCACCGAGAAACGTCAAGCCGCAGCTGACGTTTCGAGAAGCCAAAATATGCTGACAAAGAGTCACCGTAACAAACAATTTTTCGACTTTTATTCATTTTTTCAACTTCAAAATTGTTTTTTTTTAGCAATAATGCGTAATTTATTTATTCACAGACATCAATTACCAAGAAAAATTTTCAAAAACAATTTTCGAAATAAAAATTCAAATAAAAAAAAATCCGAATTTTTAGGGTAGTTAAAAAAAAACTGTTTTTTATGTTTGTTAAGAAATGGTATTTCAACGATTGGAGCTGCAAAAAAATTAAAAGTTCGAGATTCGTGTGAAGAGAATCAGTCAACCGTAGGGGGGTATATCAACTTTTTAAAATTATTTGTTAAATTGATATTGAAAACAAAGGTGATTGACTGTCAAAAAAAATCGACCAAATTTTGTTCGACAAGAGGAGATTATCGTTCACGCGTGAATTTTTTTTTTTAATGTGTTTATTTTTTTTTAAATTGCGAAATTTTTTTATTTATTTTTTCTTGGTAATTGATGTCTTTGAATAGGAAAAATTACGCATTATTGCTAAAAAACCATTTTGAAGTTGAAAAAATGAATAAAAATTGAAAAATCGCTTGTTGCGGTGATTTTTGACAGAAACGATCAATTTAATCTTCAGGGCATTAAGAAAAAAAAAATCGCAGCGCTTTGCAACTTGCAGGGTTTTTTGGGGACACTTCGAGGTTAAAAAATTACCCTTATACCAAATTTTCCAAATATCCTTAAATTCGCAAATTTTCAACTTTTTTTCAGTCAACATCATAAATTCGAAAAAAAATTTTTTATCCACAGTCACTAATTGCATATCGAAGAGAATGTTTTGCAGTTCCCAGAAAATCGGAAACGAATTCGGACCAGTAATATCGGGAATGTTCGCTCGAGGCCCCGAGAACCATTCCGAGCACCGATTTTAACTTTGTTAAATAAACAATACTCCTACCGTCGTTCTCGCAGCATCGTCAGACTTTTCGACCCATTCTCACCGGAAGTAGGATAAAATCGGAGCCGAATTCGGGGCAGTAATATCGGGAACGTACGAAAGAGGCCCCGAGAACCATTCCGAGCTACGATTTTATCTTTGTTGAATAAACAATGCTCCTACCGTCGTTCTCGCACCATCGCCAGACTTCTCGACCCATTCTGACCGGAAGTAAGATAAAATCGGAGACGATTTCGGGGCAGTAATATCGGGAATGTTCGCTCGAGGCCCCGAGAACCATTCCGAGCACCGATTTTATCTTTGTTAAATAAACAATTCTCCTACCGTCGTTCTCGCAGCATCGTCAGACTTGTCGACCCATTCTGACCGGAAGTAAGATAAAATCGGAGACGATTTCGGGGCAGTAATATCGGGAATGTTCGCTCGAGGCACCGAGAACCATTTCGAGCACCGATTTTATCTTTGTTAAATAAACAATGCTCCGACCGTCGTTCTCGCTGCATAGTCAGACTTCTCGACCCATTCTGACCGGAAGTAAGATAAAATCGGAGACGACGTCGGGGCAGTAACATCGGTAATGTTCGCTCGAGGCACCGAGAACCATTCCGAGCACCGATTTTATCTTTGTTAAATAAACAATTCTCCTACCGTCGTTCTCGCACCATCGCCAGACTTCTCGACCCATTCTGACCGGAAGTAAGATAAAATCGGAGACGACTTCGGGGCAGTAACATCGGTAATGTTCGCATTACCGATCGCTTGTTGCGGTGAATACAATTTGCTTATGAATACAATTTGCAAATAAGAATACAAATTTCTGGCCGGAAAGATGGATTCTTCTTAACCCTCCACGATCGCTCTAAGTCACTGAAGACCACAGCGAACATTCACGTGGACGTTTTCCCTCCGACAGCTCTATTTACAGTGTAAAAATACTAAGTTTTGGGCTTTAATACACATTGATTAACATTGTACAAGCATTGAGGCGGAGTCAGGAATTTTTTTACATTTATTAAGCATTTCAACCCGTTGAAAATTGTACTCGTACGACATACGACCCAGTAAAACCGCGGAAGCATCAGAATTACAGTGCGACCGCGGAGGGTTAATGATCTTTTTGCCTCCTTAATGGAGATGTTAAAATATTTTTGGCATGTTATTGTATTTTTCTATGAAAGATGCTTTCATATAAATGGGTTAAGAAGCATTTCGATACGAAAATATTAGTGTTACGCCTTAAACATGAAACATGAAAAAATATGAAATAGCAGCTTACAGGAATATTATTGATCAACGAATACATTTTAAAGAGAGGAAACACGACCGTGATAAGAAATGTATGTAAAGGGGTGGTTTACTTCCTTAAGCCTGCTGTCTGGAAGAAAGGTAAAATACGTAAACTTGAGTTTTGTTTCTTCTTTCAAGTGATACCTCTTTTTTCTCTTACCTCTTTACATACAAGGGTGGAGTGAGAAAAAGGATACATTACTCCAAGTGTGGAGATTGGCAAAAAGGCAATTAGAGGGTTGGTTCACCACTTCATATAATTTATTCTCAACAGCTCTATAGGGATTTTATCATCGACTTAGATTACAACAATTTTCGATTTTGTTCAATTCCAATTGGTGGACCGCTGCCATGTGAAACTGCAAAATCATCCCCCGACACGCTTTTCTTCAAGATACGGTTTCCCTGATGAAGACCGTTTTTCCGCAAATGAAAAACCCATCGCTAATAGTTTCTTATGTTTTAACACATATTTTATCTTCAACAAAAATGCAAGCGGACACTTGAGTGGTGTTCCCGCGGTGTGCAACAATACCGTACGCGCTTGTAGTTGCGCACGATTTCTTCAAATCGACCGCGTTTTTTCGTCGTTGTGTATATACACATCGACGAAATAATAATAATATGCCGGCCAGTTTTAAGAAATTGTTTCGGTGCTCTGTACGCACGTCAGAGACAAAAGCTCGCGACGATCGGCTTTTGTTTGCCGATCGGCTCCTTGCGGGCATTCATCATCAACCTACGGATGCAATGGCCGAAGCCAAAAAATTGCGGATGCATGGGTGCCTGATTGCCACGCATAATAATTATTCTCAAAGTGTGGCTATGTACCGTCAGGAGTACGATGACCATACGCCGTCCCGGCAAACTTTCCGACGGTAAGTTAATCTTGTGAGACGTACGCGTCAATTATTAAAAAAAAAAAAACTTTAACAGACTCGCCGAGAACATCGCGCAGCATGGCATTTTGAAAGTCCCGGAGGTGCCGCGCAGGAAGCCGGTGACGGATGAAGTCAGGGTCCCCGTTCTCCATGCCATCGAGGAAAACCCCGTGCAGAGCGCACGAGGCCTTGCTCGTACTTTGAGTAAGAGAGAGAGAGAGAGAGAGAGAGAGAGAGAGAGAGAGAGAGAGAGAGAGAGAGAGAGAGAGTGAGAGAGAGAGAGAGAGAGAGAGAGAGAGAGAGAGAGAGAGAGAGAGAGAGAGAGAGAGAGAGAGAGAGAGAGAGAGAGAGAGAGAGAGAGAGAGAGAGAGAGAGAGAGAGAGAGAGAGAGAGAGAGAGAGAGAGAGAGAGTGAGTGAGTGAGTGAGTGAGTGAGTGAGTGAGTGAGTGAGTGAGTGAGTGAGTGAGTGAGTGAGTGAGTGAGTGAGTGAGTGAGTGAGTGAGTGAGTGAGTGAGTGAGTGAGTGAGTGAGTGAGTGAGTGAGTGAGTGAGTGAGTGAGTGAGTGAGTGAGTGAGTGAGTGAGTGAGTGAGTGAGTGAGTGAGTGAGTGAGTGAGTGAGTGAGTGAGTGAGTGAGTGAGTGAGTGAGTGAGTGAGTGAGTGAGTGAGTGAGTGAGTGAGTGAGTGAGTGAGTGAGTGAGTGAGTGAGTGAGTGAGTGAGTGAGTGAGTGAGTGAGTGAGTGAGTGAGTGAGTGAGTGAGTGAGTGAGTGAGTGAGTGAGTGAGTGAGTGAGTGAGTGAGTGAGTGAGTGAGTGAGTGAGTGAGTGAGTGAGTGAGTGAGTGAGTGAGTGAGTGAGTGAGTGAGTGAGTGAGTGAGTGAGTGAGTGAGTGAGTGAGTGAGTGAGTGAGTGAGTGAGTGAGTGAGTGAGTGAGTGAGTGAGTGAGTGAGTGAGTGAGTGAGTGAGTGAGTGAGTGAGTGAGTGAGTGAGTGAGTGAGTGAGTGAGTGAGTGAGTGAGTGAGTGAGTGAGTGAGTGAGTGAGTGAGTGAGTGAGTGAGTGAGTGAGTGAGTGAGTGAGTGAGTGAGTGAGTGAGTGAGTGAGTGAGTGAGTGAGTGAGTGAGTGAGTGAGTGAGTGAGTGAGTGAGTGAGTGAGTGAGTGAGTGAGTGAGTGAGTGAGTGAGTGAGTGAGTGAGTGAGTGAGTGAGTGAGTGAGTGAGTGAGTGAGTGAGTGAGTGAGTGAGTGAGTGAGTGAGTGAGTGAGTGAGTGAGTGAGTGAGTGAGTGAGTGAGTGAGTGAGTGAGTGAGTGAGTGAGTGAGTGAGTGAGTGAGTGAGTGAGTGAGTGAGTGAGTGAGTGAGTGAGTGAGTGAGTGAGTGAGTGAGTGAGTGAGTGAGTGAGTGAGTGAGTGAGTGAGTGAGTGAGTGAGTGAGTGAGTGAGTGAGTGAGTGAGTGAGTGAGTGAGTGAGTGAGTGAGTGAGTGAGTGAGTGAGTGAGTGAGTGAGTGAGTGAGTGAGTGAGTGAGTGAGTGAGTGAGTGAGTGAGTGAGTGAGTGAGTGAGTGAGTGAGTGAGTGAGTGAGTGAGTGAGTGAGTGAGTGAGTGAGTGAGTGAGTGAGTGAGTGAGTGAGTGAGTGAGTGAGTGAAGCGGAGCGCAGAGGAGAGAGGGGGAGAGCCTTACGGAAATGTGCATCTTTTTGTTTGACCAGACGTCAACAGAGAAACCGTGCGGAAAATTTTGCGGGAGCAGCACTACCCGTACCGCGCACACGTCGTTCAGAGCCTTCAGGAACGTGACTACGAGCGTAGGCTCCAGTTCTGCACGTGGGCGATTGGACAAGAGCTGGATGACCCGGACTTCTTCAAATTCGTTCTATTTACTGACGAAGCCGGATTCACAAGCCACGGGATATTCAACCGTCAAAACGTCCGGCACTGGGCTGAAAAAAATCCTGGATGGGTCGTTGAAGTTGATCGGCAGAACCACTGGCGGGTCAATGTATGGGCCGGTGTTCTTAACGATCGAGTGATCGGACCATGGTTTTTTGAGGGCAACATGGACCGTGTTCAGTATGAAGAATTGTTGACAAACATTCTTCCCGAACTTCTCGAAGATGTGCCCTTGGCTATCCGGCTAAGAATGTGGTGGCAACAAGATGGACACCCGGCGCATACAGCACGCAGCGTGCGAGACATTCTGAATCAACGTTTTCCGAATCGGGTACTCGCTTTACACGGAACGATTCCGTGGCCAGCACGATCGCCCGATTTGACACCCCTTGATTTTTTCGTTTGGGGGACAATAAAAAACATCGTTTACAGGACAGAACCTACTACTGAGGACGATATGCGGGAGCGGATCAGAGGCGCATTTGCGACCATCACGCCGGGTATGTTGCGGCGGACCAGATCAAACTTTACGAGAAGCGTAGAATTATGCGTAGATAGAGAAGGAGCCCACATCGAGCACCTTATCAAGAGATGGAACCCATAGGTTCATTTCTTCGGAAGATGTTTAATGCGAGTTCGTGATCTTCTGCGATCAGTTCTTATCTTTTTGTAAAGTTGGTTGTGATCTGCTGCCGTACCCTTCTGTATATCTCTCCTTCATACTGTTTATCATAGTCCGTTCTAATGTCGTAACATGTTTTGAGTTTTTCAAACAAAAAAAGGCGGCGTTTCGAATTGGTGGGTTCTGCTAACTACGATTCATTCCGCATAAATAGAAAAAAACGATTTGGAAATTGGAGAAAAATTTCTAACACGTTGTTGCTCTATGACCGTGGTGGTAGTAAGCACCCTATTTTTTACCAAATAGCCAAATAAGGTACGTATTCAAAAAGGGCGTATACTTAACGCCATCCATGGTCTCCTCAAAAATTAAGTGTAGATTATCGTTGAGAAAATCGGTCTAGGCATTTTCACACCATTGACGATGTGGGGAAAGTTCTATGACCCGGGATAATCCGATGCCTAGAGTTATATATTTTGGCGGTGTTGAGTCCTTCGGTTTGTAGATTCGGTTTCGTCTATCTGTACATATTTTATGTTTTCATCATGTACATACGTTCATTGTAAATACTTTTGGTTCGATTCAAACACCATCTATTGTTCTTTAATGTAAATATTTTTCTTTGTAGATATTTGTTTAAAGTTCTTTGCAAAATATTAAAATTCTTTTGTTGTGCAAGGAGTTTTATTTTCTTAGTGGTCGATCGAACTAATAACATCATCCATCTACCAGCTTCTTCGAGGAGTGCTTGCTTCAGATCAATGATATGCATTTTCGAAGAGGGTTAGAACTTAAAACGAAACGTCAAGACTGGCATTCATTTTATCTTTGTCGCGTAGAGAACGACTCTATGATTAAACGTGGCGTTGGAGCAATGGTCAATTGATCCATTCGCTGTGATTGGAAATAAGATCGCGGCATCGTCAAGAAGGCTGACGATGCCGCGAGAACGATGACCGGAGCGCTTGTTAGTAAACAAAAATGAAAGCAGTGCTCGCGATGGTTTTGGGGGCCTCGATTGGTCATTCCCGATACGACGGCCCCCAATTTGTCTCTGCTTTCATCTTACGTTCGGTCGTTTTTCGTCGAGAAGTCCGACGATGCCGCGAGAACGATGAGCAGAGCATTTGTTAATAATAAAAAAAAGCAATGCTCGCGATGGTACTTGGGGTCTCGTTCGGTCACCCTCGACGCGACGGCCCCGAGTTTGTCTATGCTTTTACCGTACTTCCAGTCATTTTTCGTCAAGAAATCTGAAGATGCCGTCAAAACGATGACCGGAGCATTTGTTAGTAAACAGAGATAAAAGCAGTGCTCGCGTCGATCTTAGGGGCCTCGCTCGGTCATTCCCGATACGTCGGCCCTGAGTTGGTCTCTGCTTTCATCATACTTCCAGTTTTTTTTCGAAAATAAGTCTGACGATGCCGCGGAAATGGTTCTCGGGGCCTCGATCGTACGTTCCCGATAATACTGCCCCGAAATCATCTCCGATTTTATCTTACTTCCGGTCAGAATGGATCGAGAAGTCTGACGATGCTGCGAGCACGACGGTAGGAGAATTGTTTATTTAACAAAGATAAAATCGGTGCTCGGGATGGATCTCGGGGCCTCGAGCGAACTTTCCCGATATTACTGGCCCGAATTCGTCTCCGATTTTATCTCACTTCCGGTCAGAATGGGGCAAAAAGTCTGACGATGGTGCGAGAACGACGGTAGGAGCATTGTTTATTTAATAAAGATAAAATCGGTGCTCGGAATGGTTCTCGGGGCCTCGGACGAAGATTCCCGATATTGCTGCCCCGAATTCGTCTCCGATTTTATCTTACTTCCGGTCAGAATGGGTCGAGAAGTCTGACGATGCAGCGAGAACGACGGTCGGAGCAATGTTTATTTAACAAAGATAAAATCGGTGCTCGGAATGGTTCTCGGTGCCTCGAGCGAACATTCCCGATGTTACTGCCCCGAAATCGTCTCCGATTTTATCTTACTTCCGGTCAGAATGGGTCGACAAGTCTGACGATGCTGCGAGCACGACGGTAGGAGAATTGTTTATTTAACAAAGATAAAATCGGTGCTCGTAATGGTTCTCGGGGCCCCGAGTGAACATTCCCGATATTACTGCCCCGAAATCGTCTCCGATTTTACCTTACGTCCGGTCAGAATGGGTCGAGCATTCTGACGATGGTGCGAGAACGACGGTAGGGGCATTGTTTATTGAACAAAGATAAAATCGTCGATCGGAATGGTTCTCGGGGCCTCGATCGTACGGTCCCGATAATACTGCCCCGAAATCGTCTCCGATTTTATCTTACTTCCGGTCAGAATGGGTGAGAAGTCTGACGATGCTGCGAGCACGACGGTAGGAGAATTGTTTATTTAACAAAAATAAAATCGGTGCTCGGGATGGATCTCGGGGCCTCGAGCGAACTCTCCCGATATTACTAGCCCGAATTCGTCTCCGATTTTATCTCACTTCCGGTCAGAATGGGGCAAAAAGTCTAACGATGCTGCGAGAACGACGGTAGGAGTATTGTTTATTTAACAAAGACAAAATCGGTGCTCGGAATAGTTTTCGGGGCCTCGATCGGAAATTCCCGATATTACTGCCCCGAAATCGTCTCCGATTTTATCTTACTTCCGGTCAGAATGGGTCGACAAGTCTGACGATGCAGCGAGCACGACGGTAGGAGAATTGTTGATTTAACAAAGATAAAACGGTGCTCGGGATGGTTCTCGGGGCCTCGAGCGAACTTTCCCGATATTACTGGCCCGAATTCGTCTCCGATTTTATCTTACTTCCGATCAGAATGGGGCAAGAAGTCTAAAGATGTAGCGAGAACGACGATTGGAGCATTGTTTATTTAACAAAGATAAAATCGGTGCTCGGAATAATTTTCGGGGCCTCGATCGGAAATTCCCGATATTACTGCCCCGAAATAGTCTCCGATTTTATCTTGCTTCCGGTCAGAATGGGTCGAGCATTCTGACGATGGTGCGAGAACGACAGTAGGAGCATTGTTTTTCTAACAAAGATAAAATCGGTGCTCGGAATGATTCTCGGGGCCTCGATCGTTCGTTCCCGATATTACTGCCCCGAAGTCGTCTCCGATTTTATCTTACTTCCGGCCAGAATGGGTCGAGAAAGTCTGACGATGCTGCGAGAACGACGGTAGGAGCATTGTTTATTTAACAAAGATAAAATCGGTGCTCGGAATGGTTCTCAGGGCCTCGAGCGAACATTACCGATGTTACCGCCCCGAAGTCGTCTCCGATTTTATCTTACTTCCGGTCAGCTTGGGTCGAGAAGTCAGGCGATGGTGCAAGAACGACGGTAGGAGCATTGTTTATTCAACAAAGATGAAATCGTAGCTCGGAATGGGTCTCGGGGCGTCGAGCGAACATTCCCGATAATACTGCCCCGAATTCGTCTCCGATTTTATCTTACTTTCGGTCAGAATGGGTCGAAAAGTCTGACGATGCTGCGAGAACGACGGTAGGAGTATTGTTTATTTAACAAAGATAAAATCGGTGCTCGGAATGGTTCTCGGTGCCTCGAGCGAACATTCCCGATAATACTGCCCCGAAATCGTCTCCGATTTTATCTGACTTCCGGTCAGATTTGGTCGAGAAGTCTGACGATGGTGCGAGACCGACGGTAGGAGCATTGTTTATTTAACAAAGATAAAATCGGTGCTCGGAATGGTTCTCGGGGCCTCGAGCGAACATTCCCGATAATACTGCCCCGAATTCGTCTCCGATTTTATATTACTTCCGGTCAGAATGGGTCGAAAAGTCTGACGATGGTGCGAGAACGACGGTAGAAGCATTGTTTATTTAACAAAGATAAAATCGGTGCTCGGAATGATTCTCGGGGCCTCGATCGTTCGATCCCGATATTACTGCCCCGAAATTGTCTCCGATTTTATCTTACATCCGGTCAGAATGGGTCGAGAAGTCTGACGATGCTGCGAGAACGACGGTAGGAGCATTGTTTATTTAACAAAGATAAAATCGGTGCTCGGAATGGTTCTCGGTACCTCGAGCGAACATTCCCGATATTACTGCCCCGAAATCGTCTCCGATTTTATCCTACTTCCGGTCAGAATTGGTCGAGAAGTCTGACGATGCTGCGAGAACGACGGTAGGAGCATTGTTTATTTAACAAAGATAAAATCGGTGCTCGGAATGGTTCTCGGGGCTCGAGCGAACATTCCCGATAATACTGCCCCGAATTCGTCTCCGATTTTATCTTACTTCCGGTCAGAATGGGTCGAAAAGCTTCACAATGCTGAGAGAATGACGGTAGGAGTATTGTTTATTTAACAAAGATAAAATCGGTGCTCGTAATGGTTCTCGGGGCCCCGAGCGAACATTCCCGATAATACTGCCCCGAATTCATCTCCGATTTTATCTTACATTCGCTCAGAATGGGGCGAGAAGTCTAAAGATGCAGCGAGAACGACCATTGGAGCATTGTTTATTTAACAAAGATAAAATCGGTGCTCAGAATAGTTTTCGGGGCCTCGATCGTTCGTTCCCGATATTACTGCCCCGAAATTGTCTCCGATTTTATCCTACTTCCGGTCAGAATGGGTCGAAAAGTCTGACGATGCTGCGAGAACGACGGTAGGAGCATTGTTTATTTAACAAAGATAAAATCGGTGCTCGGAATGGTTCTCGGGGCCTCGAGCGAACATTCCCGATAATACTGCCCCGAATTCGTCTCCGATTTTATCTTACTTCCGGTCAGAATGGGTCGAAAAGTCTGACCATGCTGCGAGAACGACGGTAGGAGCATTGTTTATTCAACAAAGATAAAATCGTAGCTCGCAATGGTTCTCGGGGCCTCTTTCGTACGTTCCCGATATTACTGCCCCGAATTCGGCTCCGATTTTATCCTACTTCCGGTCAGAATGGGTCGAAAAGTCTGACGATGCTGCGAGAACGTCGGTAGGAGCATTGGTTATTTAACAAAGATAAAATCGGTGCTCGGAATGGTTCTCCGGGCCTCGAGCGAACATTACCGATGTTACTGCCCCGAAGTCGTCTCCGATTTTATCTTACTTCCGGTCAGAATGGGTCGAGAAGTCTGGCGATGGTGCGAGAACGACGGTAGGAGCATTGTTTATTCAACAAAGATAAAATCGTAGCTCGGAGTGGTTCTCGGGGCCTCGAGCGAACATTCCGGATAATACTGCCCCGAATTCGTCTCCGATTTTATCTTACGTTCGGTCAGAATGGGTCGAAAAGTCTGACGATGCTGCGAGAACGACGGTAGGAGTATTGTTTATTTACCAAAGATAAAATCGGTGCTCGGAATGGTTCTCAGGGCCTCGAGCGAACATTTCCGATGTTAGTGCCCCGAAGTCGTCTCCGATTTTATCTTACTTCCGGTCAGAATGGGTCGAGAAGGCTGGCGATGGTGCGAGAACGACGGTAGGAGTATTGTTTATTTAACAAAGATAAAATCGGTGCTCGTAATGGTTCTCGGGGCCCCGAGCGAACATTCCCGATAATACTGCCCCGAATTCGTCTCCGATTTTATCTTACTTTCGCTCAGAATGGGGCGAGAAGTCTAAAGATGCAGCGAGAACGACGATTGGAGCATTGTTTATTTAACAAAGATAAAATCGGTGCGCGGAATAGTTTTCGGGGCCTCGATCGTTCGTTCCCGATATTACTGCCCCGAAATTGTCTCCGATTTTATCTTACTTCCGGTCAGAATGGGTCGAGCATTCTGACGATGGTGCGAGAACGACGGTAGGAGCATTGTTTATTTAACAAAGATAAAATCGGTGCTCCCAATGGTTCTCGGGGCCTCGAGCGAACATTCCCGATAATACTGCCCCGAATTCGTCTCCGATTTTATCTTACTTCCGGTCAGAATGGGTCAAAAAGTCTGACGATGCTGCGAGAACGACCGTAGGAGTATTGTTTATTTAACAAAGATAAAATCGGTGCTCGGAGAGGTTCTCGCTGCCTCGAGCCACATTCCCGATATTACTGCCCCGAAATCGTCTTCGATTTTATTTTACTTCCGGTCAGAATCGGTCGAGAAGTCTGACGATGCTGCGAGAACGACGGTAGGAGCATTGTTTATTCAACAAAGATAAAATCGGTGCTCGGAATGGTTCTCCGGGCCTCGAGCGAACATTACCGATCTTACTGCCCCGAAGTCGTCTCCGATTTTATGTTACTTACGGTCAGAATGGGTCGAGAAGTCTGGCGATGGTGCGAGAACGACGGTAGGAGCATTGTTTATTCAACAATGATAAAATCGTAGCTCGGAATGGTTCTCGGGGCCTCGAGCGAACATTCCCGATATTACTGCCCCGAATTCGTCTCCGATTTTATCTTACTTTCGGTCAGAATGGGTCGAAAAGTCTGACGATGCTGCGAGAACGACGGTAGGAGTATTGTTTATTTAACAAAGATAAAATCGGTGCTCGGAATGGTTCTCGGTGCATCGAGCGAACATTCCCGACATTACTGCCCCGAAATCGTCTCCGATTTTATCTTACTTCCGGTCAGAATTGGTCGAGAAGTCTGACGATGCTGCGAGAACGACGGTAGGAGCATTGTTTATTTAACAAAGATAAAATCGGTGCTCGGAATGGTTCTCGGGGCCTCGAGCGAAGATTCCCGATAATACTGCCCCGAAATCGTCTCCGATTTTATCTTACTTCCGGTCAGAATCGGTCGAGAAGTCTGACGATGCTGCGAGAACGACGGTAGGAGCATTGTTTATTTAACAAAGATAAAATCGGTGCTCGGAATGGTTCTCCGGGCCTCGAGCGAACATTACCGATGTTACTGCCCCGAAGTCGTCTCCGATTTTATCTTACTTCCGGTCAGAATGGGTCGAGAAGTCGGGCGATGGTGCGAGAACGACGGTAGGAGCATTGTTTATTCAACAAAGATAAAATCGTAGCTCGGAATGGTTCTCGGGGCCTCGAGCGAACATTCCGGATAATACTGCCCCGAATTCGTCTCCGATTTTATCTTACGTTCGGTCAGAATGGGTCGAAAAGTCTGAGGATGCTGCGAGAACGACGGTAGGAGTATTGTTTATTTAACAAAGATAAAATCGGTGCTCGGAATGGTTCTCAGGGCCTCGAGCGAACATTTCCGATGTTAGTGCCCCGAAGTCGTCTCCGATTTTATCTTACTTCCGGTCAGAATAGGTCGAGAAGGCTGGCGATGGTGCGAGAACGACGGTAGGAGTATTGTTTATTTAACAAAGATAAAATCGGTGCTCGTAATGGTTCTCGGGGCCCCGAGCGAACATTCCCGATAATACTGCCCCGAATTCGTCTCCGATTTTATCTTACTTTCGCTCAGAATGGGGCGAGAAGACTAAAGATGCAGCGAGAACGACGATTGGAGCATTGTTTATTTAACAAAGATAAAATCGGGGCGCGGAATAGTTTTCGGGGCCTCGATCGTTCGTTCCCGATATTACTGCCCCGAAATTGTCTCAGATTTTATCTTACTTCCGGTCAGAATGGGTCGAGCATTCTGACGATGGTGCGAGAACGACGGTAGGAGCATTGTTTATTTAACAAAGATAAAATCGGTGCTCCCAATGGTTCTCGGGGCCTCGAGCGAACATTCCCGATAATACTGCCCCGAATTCGTCTCCGATTTTATCTTACTTCCGGTCAGAATGGGTCGAAAAGTCTGACGATGCTGCGAGAACGACCGTAGGAGTATTGTTTATTTAACAAAGATAAAATCGGTGCTCGGAGAGGTTCTCGCTGCCTCGAGCGAACATTCCCGATATTACTGCCCCGAAATCGTCTCCGATTTTATTTTACTTCCGGTCAGAATCGGTCGAGAAGTCTGACGATGCTGCGAGAACGACGGTAGGAGCATTGTTTATTCAACAAAGATAAAATCGTAGCTCGGAATGGTTCTCGGGGGCTCGAGCGAACATTCCCGATATTACTGCCACGAATTCGTCTCCGATTTTATCTTACTTTCGGTCAGAATGGGTCGAAAAGTCTGACGATGCTGCGAGAACGACGGTAGGAGTATTGTTTATTTAACAAATATAAAATCGGTGCTCGGAATGGTTCTCGGTGCCTCGAGCGAACATTCCCGATATTACTGCCCCGAAATCGTCTCCGATTTTATCTTACTTCCGGTCAGAATTGGTCGAGAAGTCTGATGATGCTGCGAGAACGACGATTGGAGCATTGTTTATTTAATAAAGATAAAATCGGTGCTCGGAATGGTTTTCGGGGCATCGAGCGAACATTCCCGATAATACTGCCCCGAATTCGTCTCCGATTTTATCTTACTTCCGGTCAGAATGGGTCGAAAAGTCTGACGATGCTGCGAGAACGACAGTAGGAGTATTGTTTATTTAACAAAGATAAAATCGGTGCTCGGAGGGGTTCGCGCTGCCTCGAGCGAACATTCCCGATATTACTGCCCCGAAATCGTCTCCGATTTTATCTTACTTCCGGTCAGAATCGGTCGAGAAGTCTGACGTTGCTGCGAGAACGACGGTAGGAGCATTGTTTATTTAACAAAGATGTAATCGGTGCTCGGAATGGTTCTCGGTGCCTCGAGCGAACATTCCCGACATTACTGCCCCGAAATCGTCTCCGATTTTATCTTACTTTCGGTCAGAATGGGGCGAGAAATCCAAAGATGCAGCGAGAACGACCATTGGAGCATTGTTTATTTAACAAACATAAAATCGGTGCTCGGAATAGTTTTCGGGGCCTCGATCGTTCGTTCCCGATATTACTGCCCCGAAATTGTCTCCGATTTTATCTTACTTCCGGTCAGAATTGGTCGAGCATTCTGACGATGGTGCGAGAACGACGGTAGGAGCATTGTTTATTTAACAAAGATAAAATCGGTGCTCGGAATGGTTCACGGTGCCTCGAGCGAACATTCCCGACATTACTGCCCCGAAATCGTCTCCGATTTTATCCTACTTCCGGTCAGAATTGGTCGAGAAGTCTGACGATGCTGCGAGAACGACAGTAGGAGTATTGTTTATTTAACAAAGATTAAATCGGTGCTCGGAATGGTTCTCAGGGCCTCGAGCGAACATTTCCGATGTTAGTGCCCCGAAGTCGTCTCCGATTTTATCTTACTTCTGGTCAGAATGGGTCGAGAAGTCTGGCGATGGTGCGAGAACGACGGTAGGAGTATTGTTTGTTTAACAAAGATAAAATCGGTGCTCGTAATGGTTCTCGGGGACTCGAGCGAACATTCCCGATAATACTGCCCCGAATTCGTCTCCGATTTTATCTTACTTCCGGTCAGAATGGGTCGAAAAGTCTGACGATGCTGCGAGAACGACCGTAGGAGTATTGTTTATTTAACAAAGATAAAATCGGTGCTCGGAGGGGTTCTCGCTGCCTCGAGCGAACATTCCCGATATTACTACCCCGAAATCGTCTCCGATTTTATCTTACTTCCGGTCAGAATCGGTCGAGAAGTCTGACGATGCTGCGAGAACGACGGTAGGAGCATTGTTTATTCAACAAAGATAAAATTGGTGCTCTGAATGGTTCTCCGGGCCTCGAGCGAACATTACCGATGGTATTGCCCCGAAGTCGTCTCCGATTTTATCTTACTTCCGGTCAGAATGGGTCGAGAAGTCTGGCGATGGTGCGAGAACGACGGTAGGAGCATTGTTTATTCAACAAAGATAAAATCGTAGCTCGGAATGGTTCTCCGGGCCTCGAGCGAACATTCCCGATATTACTGCCCCGAATTCGTCTCCGATTTTATCTTACTTTCGGTCAGAATGGGTCGAAAAGTCTGACGATGCTGCGAGAACGACGGTAGGAGTATTGTTTATTTAACAAATATAAAATCGGTGCTCGGAACGGTTCTCGGTGCCTCGAGCGAACATTCCCGATATTACTGCCCCGAAATCGTCTCCGATTTTATCTTACTTCCGGTCAGAATCGGTCGAGAAGTCTGACGATGCTGCGAGAACGACGATTGGAGCATTGTTTATTTAACAAAGATAAAATCGGTGCTCGGAATAGTTTTCGGGGCCTCGATTGTTCGTTCCCGATATTACTGCCCCGAAATTGTCTCCGATTTTATCTTACTTCCGGTCAGAATGGGTCGAGCATTCTGACGATGGTGCGAGAACGACGGTAGGAGCATTGTTTATTTAACAAAGATAAAATCGGTGCTCCCAATGGTTCTCGGGGCCTCGAGCGAACATTCCCGATAATACTGCCCCGAATTCGTCTCCGATTTTATCTTACTTCCGGTCAGAATGGGTCGAAAAGTCTGACGATGCTGCGAGAACGACGGTAGGAGTATTGTTTATTTAACAAAGATAAAATCGGTGCTCGGAGGGGTTCTCGCTGCCTCGAGCGAACATTCCCGATATTACCGCCCCGAAATCGTCTCCGATTTTATCTTACTTCCGGTCAGAATCGGTCGAGAAGTCTGACGATGCTGCGAGAACGACGGTAGGAGCATTGTTTATTTAACAAAGATAAAATCGGTGCTCGGAATGGTTCTCCGGGCCGCGAGCGAACATTACCGATGTTACTGCCCCGAAGTCGTCTCCGATTTTATCTTACTTCCGGTCAGAATGGGTCGAGAAGTCTGGCGATGGTGCGAGAACGACGGTAGGAGCATTGTTTATTTAACAAAGATAAAATCGGTGCTCGGAATGGTTCTCGGGGCCTCGATCGGAAATTCCCGATATTACTGCCCCGAAATCGTCTCCGATTTTATCTTACTTCCTGTCAGAATAGGTCGAGCATTCTGACGATGGTGCGAGAACGACGGTGGGGGCATTGTTTATTGAAGAAAGATAAAATCGTCGATCGGAATGGTTCTCGGGGCCACGATCGTACGTTCCCGATAATACTGCCCCGAATTCGTCTCCGATTTTATCTTACTTTCGGTCTGAATGGGGCGAGAAGTCTAAAGATGCAGCGCGAACGACGATTGGAGCATTGTTTATTTAACAAAGATAAAATCGGTGCTCGGAATGGTTCTCGGGGCCTCGAGCGAACATTCCCGATAATACTGCCCCGAATTCGTCTCCGATTTTATCTTACTTTCGGTCAGAATGGGGCGAGAAGTCTAAAGATGCATCGAGAACGACGATTGGAGCATTGTTTATTTAACAAAGATAAAATCGGTGCTCGGAATAGTTTTCGGGGCCTCGATCGGAAATTCCCGATTTTACTGCCCCGAAATCGTCTCCGATTTTATTTTACTTCCGGTCAGAATGGGTCGAGCATTCTGACGATGGTGCAAGAACGACGGTAGGGGCATTGTTTATTGAACAAAGATAAAATCGTAGATCGGAATGGTTCTCGGGGCCTCGATCATACGTTCCTGATATTACTGCCCCGAAATCTTCTCCGATTTTATCTTACTTCCGGTCAGAATGGGTCGAGAAGTCTGACGATGCTGCGAGCACGACGGTAGGAGAATTGTTTATTTAACAAAGATAAAATCGGTGCTCGGGATGGTTCTCGGGGCTTCGAGCGAACTTTCCCGATATTACTGGCCCGAATTCGACTCCGATTTTATCTTACTTCCGGTCAGAATGGGTCGAAAAGTCTGACGATGCTGCGAGAACGACGGTAGGAGTATTGTTTATTTAACAAAGATGAAATCGGTGCTCGGAATGGTTCTCGCTGCCTCGAGCGAACATTCCCTATATTACTGCCCCGAATTCGTCTCCGATTTTATCTTACTTTCGCTCAGAATGGGGCGAGAAGTCTAAAGATGCAGCGAGAACGACGATTGGAGCATTGTTTATTTAACAAAGATAAAATCGGTGCTCGGAATAGTTTTCGGGGCCTCGATCGTTCGTTCCCGATATTACTGCCCCGAAATTGTCTCCGATTTTATCTTACTTCCGGTCAGAATGGGTCGAGCATTCTGACGATGGTGCGAGAACGACGGTAGGAGCATTGTTTATTTAACAAAGATAAAATCGGTGCTCCCAATGGTTCTCGGGGCCTCGAGCGAACATTCCCGATAATACTGCCCCGAATTCGTCTCCGATTTTATCTTACTTCCGGTCAGAATGGGTCGAAAAGTCTGACGATGCTGCGAGAACGACGGTAGGAGTATTGTTTATTTAACAAAGATAAAATCGGTGCTCGGAATGGTTCTCGCTGCCTCGAGCGAACATTCCCGATATTACTGCCCCGAATTCGTCTCCGATTTTATCTTACTTTCGCTCAGAATGGGGCGACAAGTATAAAGATGCAGCGAGAACGACGATTGGAGCATTGTTTATTTAACAAAGATAAAATCGGTGCTCGGAATAGTTTTCGGGGCCTCGATCGTTCGTTCCCGATATTACTGCCCCGAAATTGTTTCCGATTGTATCTTACTTCCGGTCAGAATGGGTTGAGCATTCTGACGATGGTGCGAGAACGACGGTAGGAGCATTGTTTATTTAACAAAGATAAAATCGGTGCTCGGAATGGTTCTCGGTGCCCCGAGCGAACATTCCCGATATTACTGCCCCGAAATCGTCTCCGATTTTATCTTACTTCCGGTCAGAATGGGTCGAGAAGTCTGACGATGCTGCGAGAACGACGGTAGGAGAATTGTTTATTTAACAAAGATAAAATCGGTGCTCGGAATGGTTCTCGGGGCCTCGAGCAAACATTCCCGATATTACTGCCCCGAAATCGTCTCCGATTTTATCTTACTTCCGGTCAGAATGGGTCGAGAAGTCTGGCGATGGTGCGAGAACGACGGTAGGAGCATTGTTTATTCAACAAAGATAAAATCGTAGCTCGGAATGGTTCTCGGGGCCTCTTTCGTACGTTCCCGATATTACTGCCCCGAATTCGGCTCCGATTTTATCCTACTTCCGGTCAGAATGGGTCGAAAAGTCTGACGATGCTGCGAGAACGACGGTAGGAGTATTGTTTATTTAACAAAGTTAAAATCGGTGCTCGGAATGGTTCTCGGGGCCTCGAGCGAACATTCCCGATATTACTGGTCCGAATTCGTTTCCGATTTTCTGGGAACTGCAAAACATTCTCTACGATATGCAATTAGTGACTGTGGATAAAAATATTTTTTTCGAATTTATGATGTTGACTGAAAAAAAGTTGAAAATTTGCGAATTTAGGGATATTTGGAAAATTTGGTATACGGGTAATTTTTTAACCTCGATGTGTCCCCAAAAAACCCTGCAAGTTGCAAAGCGCTGCGATTTTTTTTTTCTTAATGCCCTGAAGATTAAATTGATCGTTTCTGTCAAAAATCAGCGCAACAAGCGATTTTTCAATTTTTATTCATTTTTTCAACTTCAAAATGGTTTTTTAGCAATAATGCGTAATTTTTCCTATTCAAAGACATCAATTACCAAGAAAAAATAAAATAAAAAAATTTCGCAATTTAAAAAAAAAAATCAAATAAAAAAAATAAACAAATTTAAAAAAAAAATTCACGCGTGAACGATAATCTCCTCTTGTCGAACAAAATTTGGTCGATTTTTTTTGCCAGTCAATCACCTGTGTTTTCAATATCAATTCAACAAATAATTTTAAAAAGTTGATATACCCCCCTACGGTTGACTGATTCTCTTCACACGAATCTCGAACTTTTAATTTTTTTGCAGCTCCAATCGTTGAAATACACTTTCTTAACAAACATAAAAAACAGTTTTTTTTTAACTACCCTAAAAATTCGGATTTTTTTTTATTTGAATTTTTATTTCGAAAATTGTTTTTGAAAAATTTTCTTGGTAATTGATGTCTGTGAATAAATAAATTACGCATTATTGCTAAAAAAAACAATTTTGAAGTTGAAAAAATGAATAAAAGTCGAAAAATAGTTTGTTACGGTGACTCTTTGTCAGCATATTTTGGCTTCTCGAAACGTCAGCTGCGGCTTGACGTTTCTCGGTGACGTTTGCGGCCCCATGACAGCCCTGACGCGAACACAGCAGCAGAAACTCCAGCGCCTACTCACTCCGCTGAATCCGTTCGCAGGTTCCGCCGTTCCCGATATACTACGAAAGTCAAACTCAACGTTTGAACTATCGTTCGATTTCGAAATTTTGGGATTGTTTTTCTCAGTCATAACATTTTTCGAACGACTTCTATTCGAATCTTCCGTGTTCAAAATCGAATCGACTTCGCTTCGGTCGGCGCGGAATGCCGTTTTTATTTTTTTTCAAATCTTTTTTCTTGTTTTCCATGAAATTTATTTTTTTCACATGAGCCCTATATTTTTTTTCGAAAAGTTCCCGAAAAACTATTCTAAAAGCGCACCTCAACTGATTCAAAATGGCCGCCCAAATCGATTTAAAAATAGGTGGCCATCCCCAAATTGTCACTCTGTATATATATATATATATATATATATATATATATATATATATATATATATATATATATATATATATATATATTGTGACGTTGCATCACAAGGGAGATAGAGAAAAAGCCCCCGTGACCACGCTCGGGCTTAGTCTCCGCCACGCACCTTTAATCGGAAAAATTAGAATGTTAATATTAAGGTAATTTAAGTTATGTTATTGTATAGAAGCCGCGACACTCCCCCCCCCCGTTCTTCCCGCAGCTCTTATCACGATCACGACACGACTATGCGGACTGTCGACTGGGGCCACGTCGGCCCAGCCGTCAACTCCGAGAGCCATCGGCGCTATCTCCCACCGACGCGGAAAGTGCACTGGCCGCCCGGGAGGATCCTGCTGCCATCTCCCGAGTCTCCGGCCTACCGCGCGTCGGGAGAGACTGCAGCTCTCGCGCGGTATGGCTGGCGAGCGCCGTACCGACTAGGGCGTTCAGCGACTCGGGAGGGACAAGAGTAACGGAGGATATCGACCGAAAGGGCGAGCTACCAGGATCGAGATCCAGAATCGATCGGAGGTCCGTCGTTTGGTACGGGATTGGGCCAGACGAGGAAGCCGGCCGGCGTGGACCGTTACTGAGTCCTGGAGCGTGGTCGAGCGAGGTCGAAAACAAAAAGAAAAGGAAAGTCCAAGCGAGCACCCGAGCAATCGAGACGAGGAAAGGAAAGAATAAATTGTAAATTGATTGAGAAGGACTTCCCAGCGAAACTGTAAGTTTTTTTCCTCTTTTCTCTTTCGCAAGAGCGGCTACCGAAAGCCGCTGAAATTTGCTCGGGAAATCATGTTGCACGGGCGACCGTTAAAAATTCGTCCCTTCACCCCTCCCTGGCAGTCCTGATCGTCGTCCCGATTCCGTGCGCGTCGCAAATAAATAAAGTGTATATCTTAGATTAACGAATTATAGAGTCAGTGCGAGCGATTCGAGCCATTAGCCCAAAAATTGGGATAAATAATTATTGCGAAGAAAGTCTAAAAAGGTGTTCGTGGCGGATCCCCGGTGTCCCTCGTGAAAAATTCCCCTCGCGCGCGCGCAGCCGCAGCCGCCTCGTGTAGCACGACCGTCGGCCGACTCGAGTAACAGTCCCCGTGAGACTAAATCGCGGCGCGATAAAATCGCGCAATTAGTATTCCGAGATTTGTGGATTTTTGGTGCATTATTAATGCGAGTATTGCAACATTAAGATTAAATTAGTCGTGGTCTAAATTAAGAGGCCATTGTGTTCGAGAACCCCGTCCGTCCCCAGATACCCTGAGACGTCCCCCTTTGCGATTAATATAGTCACACGCTCGCCGGCCGACGGCCGTGTTTGTCTTGGTTTTTTTTGGTTGTCTTGAAACTTTGCCTACGCGTTGCCCGAGAAAGGCTGGCGCCCAATATAAATTTACGAAACTTATAAAGCAAAATCTTTAAACGGGTAGAGAATTGAGAAGGGACTTCGCGTGTCCAGAAACCCGTTAATTAACTCGAGTCAAAATTATTATCATTGCGGAAATAATTTAAATTATATCGAGTCTTCTTTCAATATTGGTTTTTGTAATTTATCACTTAACTTCAGTTTTTTTTGTATCGAGCTTTACTGAGTTGTTTTGTATTAAATAAATAATATTTGAATTTTACCAGTTGTTGAACCAGTGTCCATTTCCCTTCCCCCTTCCTCCGCCTAAGTTAACACGCGATACCCGTCATAAAATTGGCGCCCAACGTGGGGCCCGAAAACACTTTTGCTTTTTTTTAACGAGCCCACCACGACTATTATTGTTATAAAATTATTATTGTTAATTTTTTAATTAATAATAATTATTTTTCAAGAATTATTATTTTTCGTTTTAGTGACAAAACATTTTTCGGTGTGAACGACGTATACCGAATGGTTTTTTTTTCGTTTCGTGAGAAATAATAATTACCCCCCACCCCTGACAGGTATAGCTTGTCCCGCCACGGCACTCGCAACTTGAAAATTTTGCGAGGAACGGAAAATTCGGACGACCGAGTTTTCACCTAATTGCCGCACATGATTTTTTTTTGAGTTTCGCTAACAATTAAATAGAAAATAAAATTGTTTTTTTTGTGTTAGCGATTGGAATCTATTTTTTGCACATTTTCGGCGACCGTACTTACCCTTTTTCCCCTAGAACCCATACTTGCTAGTTTGCTAGTACTTGGCAGTTTTTTTTTTTTTGTTGGCTTGCGACTTTTCCGGCCGCGGAGTGCCAAGAAAAGTCGTAGCTTTTTTTTGCGCTGGCAATTGAAATTGTGATTTTTGTATTATTGCTTTGGCAAATAAAAATTAATTTTGCGTTATTACTCTGGCAATTAAAAAATTAATTGGTGCCTTATTGCGTTGGCAATTAAAAATTAATTTGGCATTATTGCTCTGGCAATTGAAAATGTAATCTTTGCGTTATTGCTCTGGCAATTAACAAATTAATTTGGGCATTATTGCGTTAGCAATTAAAAATTAATTTGGCATTATTGCGCGGGCAATTGAAAATTTAATTTTTGCATTATTGCTCTGGCAATTAAAAATTAAGTTGTGCAATATTGCGCTGGCAATTAAAAACTTGATTTGGCGTTATTGCTCGGGCAATTAAAATAGTTTCTCTGCAATGTTGCTTTGGCAATTGAGGAGCATTTATTATCGTTTAAGGGAATACCGCTTGAATAAAGAATACTGAGCTGATATTTTTTTTGTGGTGAATTGTGCCTCACTTAAGATTTTTGCATACTGCGCTGTTCGTTCATTTTGTCGGAATTGATTTTTTTTTATGAAATAATATTATTGACTACCTGGTTTTTTGTGTTTTCTTGCTTTTGTGTTTTCTTTCTTGCTTTTTTTGCAATTGGTACTGATTGGCCATTTGTTTTTTTTTGTTTTTTTTTCCAATTCCGAAAATATTCTGGAACGAGCTTAGTACTGACACGGATTAGGCTTGCTTGGTATTTTCGTATATTTTGCGATGACTTTTTGACATGACGGTATAAATCCCTTTGTTTTGCGCTTTATCGTTATCCTCGCTGACCACGCATATCCCTCTCCAATTTTCTTCACGTTTTGGTGAAGTGCTGACCCGCGCCCCAATACTTTTCGTTACGAATCCCTAATAAAGACCGCGACGCTGAGTCCCTCGCGAACGGTCACCCCAACCCCAAACGATTCCCAAATATTTTCTATTCTTCTGTGGGGCCTCCTGAATAATTTAAGGAATATTTCATTGTTTTAGCTGGGAATCAGACATCCCTTAAGGAATAATTATTCAGTTGGCGAAATAAAGTAAAGAATAGAAGACTCGACAACTCTTAAATTTTCTCGGCATTAAGGGCAATTTTTGGAGAATATTGCGTTGTCAGAGCCCGGAAAATAATACTCCCTTGGGAACTTAGAGTCAGTTTATCCGAATAAACCGAAGTAACGTTACAGTCCCAGGGAGTCGAGTCAACGAACGAATTGTCGAGTAAAACTTTCCATTGTTTGTTTATTGCGGTATTTTTCCTTTAAAAATTGAGCTATTAAAGCCATTGGGTTTTACTTCATTTTTTTGAGGTCTTGGTTTTGACCAAAGAGTTATATTCCCTTTTAACCGTGCCGCGGAGTAATCACGAGCGGTTTCCCCCTCCCTAACCCCCTAATTTTTATTGCGTTTATTGCGTTTAGCACATCCGCAAAATGGCAGATACCCCAGTACCGACGAGTACCGTCACGACCCCCACACGTACGTCCCCCGTTATGACCACTTCCCCAATAGACCACCCCCGAGGACCAACATCGCCCCTCTCAGTGGATGTAGCCAATCTCTCGCTGATGGCTACAGAAGAGAGGATAGCACGACAAAAAGTCGAGCGGTTGACGATAATGCGGGACATTCTAGCAGTCTGTGACCGAGCGGGTCTCAACACGGACGAGACACAAAGCGAGGTACAGGATCGTCTCATCCGGCACGAAATAAAGACACGGATTCCAGGAGCCTTAATCCGTTGGGATGTCCGGAAGGATGAACGGGGGGACGCCCCCCCTTCACGCTAGCGGCTGCTTTGGTCGATCCACTGACGGCAACGTTATTCGGATCATCGACCGCTGACCGCCACCAACCGCCGACATGCGAAGGGTATCGGCTAATACAGAGGCAGACGATGACGTCGTCACCCCGCGGGTCCTAAGGAGAGGCAGCGGGTCCGGATGATAACGATAGAAGGCCGACGCCATCGCCCAGGATACTGTCGGTCCAGCGGGATCGGAGATCGGCAACAGGAAGAGTCAGTCCGACACCCGCGCCCCGAGGAAACGTCACCGCGGCCCCCGACCGTACCGCGGTCACCTTTGCCCTTCCCCCTTCCCAGTCACCACACCAACCATCCCAAGCCTTCCCCACATCTCGCCCAACTGCCACAGGATTGCTAAGGATCAGCGGTGGCCAGGAGTGGCCACCGCATGACACGTATACCCTCTCGGCACCCACCCCCCGGAACAGTATCCGAATAGGACCCCTCCCAAAGGCTCGGTCGCAACACGCAGACCCTCCCCCTCACCGACACCGATCACAGCAGGACTCGTCACAAAATTACGACTCGCAAGGGCCACGGCATGCGAGTGGAATGGACCATTGGCAGTGATACGGGCCCCGATTCGCGGGGAATCCGGACGAAGATGCCAAGAAATTTCTGTGGAGGATACACGAATACTGTATCTCCAGGAAGCTTACGAAGGAAGATCTGATGGAAGCCCTTCCCGAAGCTTTCACCGGTGACGCGCTTCTATGGTTGAGAGTAGAACGAGAGGAATGGAGCTCGTACAAGGAATTCGTATTCTACTTTCGGGAACGATTCGGCCATGGAGACCTACAGGAACGTCTAAGAAATGAGATAGAACTCCGCACGCAGGGGCCGGGAGAGCCTATGGCGGAGTTCCTCGTGAAAATCGGGACCCTTTTCAATCACCTGAGCCCACCGTTGAGTAAAAAGACTCAACTGGATATATGCTGCGAGAATCTGCACCCGGATTACGCCGAGCACATCCAGTGGAAGGATGTGAGCAGCTTCCTCGATCTCCAGTAGCTGGGACGCAGCCGCGGGATATTTTGGGGAAAGGCGAAGGCATACAGGGCACCGCCGAAAAAGGGTCTGACATTCGTGCCCTCTGCATCGTATGAACAGCGTGGCCGAGAGGCCCGCATGAAGATAGCCGCCCTGGAGGAGCCAGAGGGATACGAGCACGCCGAGTATGCGGAGCCCTACCCCTTTCCCCCGTCTGCCCCTCCATCACGGAGCCAAACCCCTCGCCAGAACCCCTCCGACTTAGCCGCGAAGACCAAGAGTCGTAACGGCTACCCCAAGACGGCGAGGCAGCCTCAGAAACCCCCTTCCCCACCTATACCCCCATCCGCCCCTTGCCCCACACATACCTGGAAAAACCCGCTAGCAAAACCCCCCGCGAATCCCCCACGAATTCCCCAAAGCCCGTCCCCGAAACAACCTCGGCCCAGCAATCCTAAAGGACCTGGCCCGAGGTGGTATAACTGCCGGCAACCGGGACACCGTTACCGAAAGTGCACACAGCTGATGGTCCGATTCTGCAGAATCTGTGGATGGCCCGGATGTGATGTAAACTCATGCCGTAATTGCGAACGAAAACGTTCGGAAAACGCCCGGTCGGGAGGGCAGTAAGACCCTGTGCCTCCCGAAGGTCGTTAAAGAAGGAGAACCTCCTTCAGATGCCCTGACCCCAGCCACAGCCTGACTGTGCTATGACGAGCGTAGCACCAGCGCGGCGAGCAGAGTCCAACCGGCCCCCGACAGAACCAGAAACCGAAACAGACTTGTTCCCATGCGAACATATGGCTCTCCGAGAAGAGAAAGGTGTGGCTGACCGAGAAGAAATGTTTATCGGAGCTTTAAGTATGGATGCTCGCCACCACTTATGGATTAACGTGGGTGGCGAACTCCTATTGGCGTTGGTAGACCCTGGTTCTACGAAAACGTACCTCGGGCTGGAGGTAGCAAGGAGGAGAGGACTCCTCTTACAACCGATAGTGGAGGGCGTTCGGGTCGCCAACGGAGCAGTAGTTCCAGTAGACGGGGCAGTCACCCTGACCTTCGATCTCGCAGGAAAAGTCCAATCCCTCCAGGTACATGTAGCCGCGTTAGGCTACGAATTTGTTATGGGGATTGACTTCTTGAGATTGTTCGGAATGCGTGTGGATTACAAAACGGATACGTGGTCCCTTCGCGGTGGTCCGGAGCGTAGCTTTGCGACACCGGGTGGGCCACGTTGGAGCATCCCCGCATTCCCCGAGGCTGCAGGCTTGGAGCCTGCCTCGGTCTCGGCAAATAGACGTCTAGAATCCCTTCTGGACGAGTTAGTATCTTCCTCACAAGACAGACAGTTAGGATGAACGAACCTGACGCAACATTACATCGACGTGCAAGGGCACTCCCCTATCCGACAGAAGCCCCGTACAGTTTCCCCGTACCTCCTCCGAATAGCCCAAGCCGAAGTCGATAAAATGGTCCAAGAGGGAGTGATCGAGAGGACGAAGAGCTCTTGGCTGAGTAACCCAGTGATCGTACCGAAGCCAGGCGGAAAGCATCGTTTCTGCATTGACTATCGCGACGTGAACCGGATAACGATGAAGGATGCCTACCCTCTTCCTAATATGGATCGGATCTTGGAAGGCCTTCGGCTAGCCCGGTTCATCTCGACGTTGGATCTGAGCCAGGCTTATTTCCAGATCCCTGTAGACCCCCAAAGTCGTCCTGTCACCGCCTTCGCTGTTCCTGGCCGAGGACTTTTCTAATTCAGGAGAATGCCGTTCGGGGTGACGAACGCAGCAGCGACGTTTCAGCGGCTGATGGATCAGCTCATTGATCCCGCATGGGATGGATCAGCTCATCGATCCCCATGTCTTTGCGTATCTCGACGACGTGATCATCGCCACCGACACCGAAGCCGAGCACTTCGAGTATTTGAGGATCGTCCTGGAAGTCTTCCGAGCCGCGGAGCTTACCATCAACCGGGAGAAAAGCGAGTTTTTCTGCCCGAAAGTAACGTATCTAGGATACGCCATCGGCCGGGACGGATTGAAGGCCGACCCGGAAAAAGTTGCCCCCATCCTAGCATACCCTCCACCCAGGACCCTTCGGCAATTACGCCATTTCCTGGGAATGGTAGGGTGGTACGCCCGATTCTTGCCCACCCTTTCGCGAGATAAAATTCCCCTGACCGAGCTCCTGAAAAAGGACGTTCCCTGGAACTGGGGGACCGAACAGCAGGAAGCCTTCGAGTCTCTCCGCGAAGCCCTAAGTCAGACCCTTATTCTAGCCAGCCCCGATTTCACCCGCCCTTTCGTCCTCCAGACAGACGCCAGCGACTCGGCCGTGGGAGCCGTCCTGACGCAGGAATTCGACGGTGAAGAACATCCGATCGCGTTCGCCAGCAGGGTGCTGAGTAACGCCGAACGTAAATACACAGTCACAGAGAAGGAGTGCTTGGCGGTAATTTGGGCAGTGAGGAAGTTTCGACCGTACATCGGAGGCACTCACGTTACTGTCATCACCGACCACATCAGTCTCCAGTGGCTAAGGAATCTGAAGGACCCTTCTGAACGATTAGCCCGGTGGGCACTCTCGATGCAGGCATGGGACCTGACGATCGTCCATAAGAAAGGAACCCTTTATGTTGACCCTGATGCCCTTTTCCGCATGTACGAGGACACCGACGCGGTCTTAGTCGCGCTCGGAGAAAGTACCGATCTGGAAATACCCGAAATACCCGAGCTGGAAACTCGAGGACAACAAACTGTATTACCATCGGCCGCATTCGATTATCGATCCGACGATTGTGGATTTGGACGCCTGGAACCTTGTCTTGCCGGCCGAGACTAGGCCGCGAGCAATGGAGGATGCCCATCAAGGACCCCAGGCTGGCCACCTGGGTACCGATAAAACGTATCAACGGGTTATCCAGGATTTCTTCTGGCCAGGCATATTCCAAGATGTAGCACGATACGTGGCGCGTTGTCCCGTATGCCAACTCCACAAGGTTTCACAGTTACCCCCGTCCGGCCTCATGCGAGAGCGCACCACGGAAGGTCCATGGTGTGTAGTCGCTACCGACGTGATGGGTCCGTTTCCCCCCAGCAAAGCGAAGAATCGTTACGTCGTTGTCTTCCAGGACGTCTTCACGAAGTTCGTGAAGGCTAAGGCGCTCGGTAGTGCTACCGACGCCACCATAATGAAGGCATTCCGGACTTTGGTGGTCAACCGATACGGTTATCCCCAATACTTCCTGACCGACAAAGGAACGGAATTCGTGAATACGCACGTTACGCGGTATTTGGACGAGCTTGGAATTCACCAGACAACGGTGCCGCCTTACCACGCGCAGGCGAATCCGGTTGAGCGAGTCAACCGGACACTGAAGATAATGATAACATCATACGTGGGACTGAATCACCGAGACTGAGACGCCCACCTACCGGAATTATGCCTCGCAATGAACACGGCCGTGCAGTCCTCCACCCAGATGACACCCGCATTTTTAAATTTTGGCCGTAACCCCCGCCCAGTCAAAAGCCTCCGAGACGAAGCCCTGAACCCCCCAAATTAACCCCAGGAGACCCGGAAGTTTGGTCCAATCGAATGCATCGGTTACCTCTGCTGCACGACTGGGTTCGGAAGAACCTAGAGGCCGCCGCGAAAAGGCAGGCCAAATACTACAACAGGAACCGAAAAGATACGAGGTATCAGGTGGGAGACGTGGTTCTGCGTAAGAACTGAGTTCTGTCGTCAGGAGCGCAGAACTTCGCCGCCAAACTGGCGCCGCGGTATAGCGGCCCCTTTCGTATCCTGGCGGTACACTCCCCTGTAGTATATGAACTCGAAGATCCGACGGGTCGTCGCAACCCTCGAGTTCACATTAAGGATCTGAAGCCCTTCCGGGACCCGCAAGGAGTCCCAACCCCAGAAGAGGCAGCCCCTGACCCAGCGATTGCCGGCCCGAGCAGGCCGCGATCACCAGCTACAGCAGCCCCAAGCCCAAAACGGCGTCGCCGTAGTGGGCTACGTTCCCAACGTTCGTAGCGGGTAGAGCTTTCCGACGCCCACCTTTTTTACCTGATCTCGCGCTTAGAACGACAAGAATAGTACGATCAGGGACAGACTCGGGCTTAGTGATGCTTGCTTTGCTTTGAGTGCTCACTTGGGTTTTGCGAGCTGCATGTTCCCGATGTCCCACTCCCAACTCCTATCCCGATGTCCTTACCCTGATGCCCCAAATTCCCCCTTCCCCTACCGATGTAATTGTAGGAAATGTATGGCTCCAGTATTACGAGTAACTTCAGCCAGCGTATATTAACAGTAACTGCTGCCAGTCTAGTACTCAAGTACACCCTTCCTTACAATATCCATTCCGGCTCCTCCCCTGAAGTAAAGGAAGCATAACTGAATAACCACTCTTGCAGGAAAAGAGGGGAGTACTCCAGTTTAAGCAGGGGGGAGTTGTGACGTTGCGTCACAAGGGAGATAGAGAAAAAGCCCGCGTGACCACGCTCGGGCTTAGTCTCCGCCATGCACTTTTAATCGGAAAAATTAAAATGTTAATATTAAGGTAATTTAAATTATGTTATTGTATAGAAGCCGCGACACTATCCCCCCCGTCCTTCCCGCACCCCCTTATCACGATCGCGACACGACTACGCGGACTGTCGACTGGGGCCACGTCGGCCCGGCCGTCAACTCCGAGAGCCATCAGTGCTATCTCCCACCGACGCGGAAAGTGGACTGGTCGCCCGGGAGCATCCTGCTGCCATCTCCCGAGTCTCCGGCCTACCGCGCGTCAGGAGAGACTGCAGCTCTCGCGCGGTATGGCTGGCGAGCGCCGTACCGACTAGGGCGCTCAGCGACTCAGGAGGGACTAGAATCACGGAGGATATCGACCGAAAGGGCGAGCCACCAGGATCGAGATCCAGAATCGATCGGAGGTCCGTCGTCTGGTACGGGATTGGGCGAGACGAGGAAGCAGGCCGGCGTGGACCGTCACTTACTCCTTGAGCGTGGTCGAGCGAGGTAGAAAAAAAAATGAAAAGGAAAGTCCAAGCGAGTACCCGAGCAATCGAGACGAGGAAAGGAAAGAATAAATTGCAAATTGATTGAGAAGGACTTCCCAGCGAAACTGTAAGTTTTTTCCTCTTTTCTCTTTCGCAAGAGCGGCTACCGAAAGCCGCTGAAATTAGCTCGGGAAATCGTGTCGCACGGGTGACCGTTAAAAATTCGTCCCTTCACCCCTCCCCTGGCAGTCCTGATCGTCGTCCCGATTCCGTACGCGTCGCAAATAAATAAAGTGTATAACTCAGATCAACGAATTATAGAGTCAGTGCGAGCAATTCGAGCCATTAGCCCAAGAATTGGGATAAATAATTATTGCGAAGAAAGTATAAAAAGGTGTTCGTGGCGGATCCCCGGTGTCCCTCGTGAAAATTCCCCTCGCGCGCGCGTAGCCGTGGCCGCCTCGCGTGGCACGACCGTCGGCCGACTCGAGTAACAGTCCCCGTAAAACTAAATCGCGCAATTAGTATTTCGAGATTTGTGGATTTTTGGTGCATTATTAATGCGAGTATTGCAACATTAAGATTAAATTCGTCGTGGTCTAAATTAAGAGGCCATTGTGTTCGAGAACCCCGTCCGTCCCCAGATACCCTGAGACGTCCCCCTTTGCGATTAATATAGAGTCACACGCTCGCCGGCCGAAGGCCGTGTTTGTTTTCGTTCTTTTTGGTTGTCTTGAAACTTTGCGTACGCGTTAAGCGCGTTGCCCGAGAAAGGCTGGCGCCCAATATAAATTTACGAAATTTATAAAGCAAAATATTTAAATGGGTAGAGAAACTGAGAAGGGACTTCACGTGGCCAGAAACCCGTTAATTAATTCGAGTCAAAATTATTATCATTGCGGAATTAGTTTAAATTATATCGAGTCTTCTTTCAATATTGGTTTTTGTAATTTATCACTTAATTTCAGTTTTTTTTGTATCGAGCTTTACTGAGTTGTTTTGTATTAAATAAATAATATTTGAATTATACCAGTTGTTGAACCATTGTCCATTTCCCCTTCCCCCTTCCTCCGCCTACGTTAACACGCGATACCCGTCATAATATATATATATATATATATATATATATATATATATATATATATATATTGTAACGGTGTAATCTGACACCTTCCAGAATAAGTCACTTGGTGACGCGATACATTTTTTCCCACCATGTAGTCAATGCATACTGCGTTATTCCCAAAGAGTATATAAGAGCGTCTTGCAGATCGAGAGCGCGCGTTCAATCGTCGGCGTTCAATCGTCAAAGAGTTCAAGCGTTCATTCATTTGCAAACATATACGAGCGTAGTAGCCAAGCCACGTGCGATTTGCCCAGCGTAATCTTACTCCAGAAAATATCCATCGGTCATCACGAAGTACATTCTACAACTCCGATTACGCACTTTGATCGACGTTTACCAGCCGTTATCGACGAAGAAGAGTCTCGAGAAGGCGCATCATATTACAATCGACACACATCCAGAAGAGAACGATTAGTCATACGATTGTAACACGAATAAAATAAAGAAGAACTCTTCGATAGGCGACAACGACGTTTTTTTTTAAAACATATATGTTCGCCCAACGGTGTAACATATAAATTGGTGGCAGCGGTGGGATTCCTCAATAAGAAGGGCCTCCCGAATAGACTGGTGCTCAAAACAATAGAGAGTACTTCGAATTCAACGGTGGATGTCAACAAGGAAGTTCAACACAAATCGGTGAAAGTCAAGGATTCCAAAGGAGAAAACATATTGTCGTGAAATCTCAACGGATATCCAATTCATCATCAAAAAGTTGGCTTCAAGACATCTATTCACCACATCCGATTCAACTTGTGATCGTCAACGGAACACCTGAGGGACATCCAACGACGACTCATCGAATCGAAGGTCACGTGTGAAACCAACGAGGATCCGAGAGGATCATCCTGAGGGAACATCTCGAAGGCATCATCACGCGACAGTCATCAAAGAAGGGCATCGGCTACTAATCAAGAAGAGAGGGGGTCAACAGGGAAGATTGACAGCCCATCATTATCATCGTTAAAGTAAGCTCGTTATTTTATAGTGACCGATATTGCGCCAAATTAAGAAAGATGGAGAAAATAGAGCAACTCCTCCAAGATCTTTTTAGAAGAATGGAAAATATAGAGCTAAAAGTTGAAGCAAAAACAAGCGATTATGAATCCGAAATTCTTCAAAGTCTTTTCAAAAGAATAGAAAATATAGAGTCAAAAGTTGAGCTAAAAACAAACGAATATGGCTCCGAAGTAACTGAAGATGAAACTGAAAACGGTCAAACAACATCATTAAAAGAATTATTAATCACAATATCAGATTTTGACGGAGATAACATGCCAGTTGAAACTTTCATTTATCAAATTGAAAGTGCTAAAAAGAATACAGATCGAAATAAACAAAGCCTTTTGCTTGCAATGATTTTGGGATCAAAATTAAAAGGAAGGGCAAAGGTAGAAATTAGAGCGGACAATATTGACAGTTTTGCTGAATTAAAAAATATTTTACGAATAAACTATGGCAGTCATGATGACCTAATGATATATCAACTCCAAAGAATGAACTGTAAACAAAGACCAAAAGAATCAATTAACGAATATTCTCAAAGATTTACTAAAATTCATGATCTTGCGATAAAATCGATTTTAAACAAAACAACAATTCCGCAAACTCATAAAACAATTCTTGTAGACGAAGAAAAGAAAAAGGGTCTTACCGATTTCCTAGAAGGATTGGAAAAAGAGATTCGTTTAGACGTAAAAACCGAACACCCGAATAATATAAAAGAAGCGATTACTTATGCGATCAAGGCTGAAATTACTTTGAAAACTCGATCAATAAATAACTTGACAGGAAAACCTTATCAGGGTTCTAATTATCAGAATTCAAGTCAATACCAGAGTCACAAAAACAAAAACAAAAGCGATAAGACATTTACGAAAGGTTCTCAAAAAATATGTAATTATTGTAAAAAACCGGGACACATACTTCCAGAATGTAGAAAGAAACAATTTGATAACAGGCAGTTTAACAAGCGGGATTTTCAAAATGCTCCTCACAATTCCAAAGATCCTCCCCAAACCAACCATGTCCAAGAGATCGAGCAAACCTCGCAAGAATCTGTAGCATCCGAAACAACGAGTGCAAACTCGCTCACATTCTTTTAAAATTAGATGAAACCAAAGAAGGAATCTTTTTAATTGATCCGGGCTCAACAATTTCATTAATAAAAAGGAAAATGCTAAATGACCCAACTAAAGTACTTCAAAACGGAAGAAAAATTACGACAATTGCCAATGAAACTTTAAAAACGGAAGGAATTATTAAAACTAAACTATTTTCGCAACCGGTCGAATTTCACGTAATTCCCTCGAGTCTACCAATGAAAGAAGATGGTTTAATTGGATTAAATTTACTCGAACAATTTGAAGCGAAATGGGATATGGGAAAACATGTTCTTCAATTTGGACCTCGAACGTATACAAAAGATTCTCTCAAAAAGGAAACAAAAATGCCAGCACGAACTGATTGCCTACGTACTTTTGACATTGAAGGAATTTTGAATGGACACGCTAAAATAGAATTAAAGGATTATGATGTTTTGGTAAACATTAAAAATGGACAAGCCACATTTCCTATTCCTAATTGGACTGACAAAGACGGTTGTACAAGAAAATTAAAAGCCGAACCAATCAATCATCTGGATATTAAAAATTACGAGATACCTGAATTAACAAATAAAAGAGAAAAGTTGCTTGTTGAAAACACTCGATTGAATCACATTAAAGAAGGAAAAGAAGAAATTTGGAAAATCATCAAAAGATATCATGACATTTTCGTTCTACCAGGGGATCCGCTTCCAATGACTCGACTAATAGAACATTCGATAGATTTGACTGACGAAAAACCGATTCACACGAAGCAATATAGGTATCCACCCATTCATCAGGAAGAAATTAAAAGACAAATCAAAGAGATGCTTGAAAAAGGAATAATTCGAGAAAGTGATTCACCATTCAATTCACCGTTATGGATCGTACCAAAAAAACCTGATGCTTCTGGTAAAAAGAAATGGCGAATAGTAATTGACTATCGAAAAATCAATGAAAAAACTAAACAAGATGCTTATCCCTTGCCGAATATTGACGAAATTTTAGACAATTTGGGAAACGCTAAATACTTTTCTGCTTTCGATCTTGCATCTGGTTTTCATCAAATTGGATTAAAAGAAAAAGATAAAATAAAGACAGCATTTTCGACAAAGGATGGTCATTATGAATACAACAGAATGCCTTTTGGATTGAAGAACGCACCCCCGACATTTCAAAGAATGATGAATAAGGGATTACAAGGACTAATTGGCAATAACTGCTTTGTATACATGGATGATGTCATTGTATTTGGAAAAACTCTGAAAGAACATAACAAAAACTTAGAAACGCTATTCCAAAGATTCAGAGATGTTGAATTAAAACTACAACCTGACAAATGTGAATATCTGAAACCGGAATTAGCTTATTTGGGTCATGTCATTTCAAAAGAAGGAATTAAGCCAAACCCTGAACGAATAGAAAAAATCGCAAATTATCCAAAACCCAAAAATCAAAAAGAAATTAAGCAGTTCCTAGGACTTGTGGGCTATTATCGGAAATTTATTAAAGATTTTTCAAGGAAAGCATTACCTTTGACAAATTTATTAAAAGAAAAAACGATCTGGCAATGGACATCCGAAGAAGAAAATGCCTTTACAACATTGAGAAACGCATTGTGCACGGAACCCATCTTGACGTATCCCGACTGGAACAAAACATTCATATTATCAACAGACGCTAGCGGAAAAGCAATTGGTGCAATACTATCTCAAGGAGAACTAGGAAAGGACAAACCTATTTCGTACGCGTCAAGAACGTTAAATCCTGCCGAGCAAAATTATTCAACTACAGAAAAAGAATTACTTGCAATCGTTTGGGCAGTAAAGCATTATCGACACTTTCTCTATGGAAGAAAATTCAAGATTATCACGGATCATAAACCACTAACTTGGTTAATGAATTTAAAAGACCCCTCCTCACGGCTAATGAGATGGAAATGGAAATTGGAAGAATACGACTTTGAAATCATTCATAGAAAAGGAAAATCTCATGCAAACGCAGACGCTCTTTCTCGGATAAATATTTTGGATGATGAAATCCCTGATGTTTTGGACGAATTCATAAATGAAACTTTTCCAAGTTATGATAACTTTCAAGAAGAAAAAGACTCTTATCAAAAATCTGAAAATATTTTTATTAAAGAAGGTCGAGTAAACAAAAAAGGTCTTATTGTAACGGATAATCTAAATGAAAAAGGACTAATAATTGATCCTAATGAAGATGAAATCGTTTGGTGGACAGAATTAAGAGCGCGAATCCCTAATCGCGAGTCTATCGAAATCAGAATCAAAGATCCGAGACCTCGAGCATTAATACTTGAAATGATTGAATATATTTTCACAAAAGTAAATCCAGGAAAAGAGTTAACAATTTTTACAAGTCAAGTGAAAGACCCTACCACGCAAGAGGAACGAGAAAGAATAATCAAAGAATTTCACGAATCGACTATCGGAGGACATAATGGACCACAAAAGACAATAGAAAAATTGAGACAAAAATATAATTGGACCGGAATGACAAAAGACGTGGAAAGGATAATTCAACGATGTCAGATTTGTCAAAAAGAAAAATCAACCTCACAGGTGACGAGACCAAATCCAGGAAATCCTGACATCCCAATAAACCCTAACGACAAAGTATCATTAGACGTAATGGGACCCCTTCCGCCAAGTCAAGGTCATAAATATGTACTGGTTATACAAGATTACCTAACGAGATATTTGGTAATAACTCCGCTCAAGACTAAGAATTCACAAGAGGTACTAGAAAGATTTTGGGAAAACTATTGTAAAATTTTTGGAATTCCTAAAGAAGTTTTAACGGACAATGGCGTCGAATTCAAAGGTAAATTTCACGAGATAATGTGTGGAAAATTAAGGGTCAAATGGACCGCAACCTCGGTATATCACCCACAGTCAAATGGTAAAAATGAACGTGCACATCGGGAAATCCTCAACTACGTACGGAGTTACACGGTGGAAAGTACCGATTGGGTGAATCAATTATCAAGGGCCATGATCTCTTATAATTCGACAAGGAATGAAAAGACCGGAGTGTCACCTTTCGAATTTTTATTTGGTTATGCCCCAAATATTCCTTTAGACGCCGAAGATCTTGAAATGACGATAAAAGAAAAATATGACTCTTTACAAAGATACAGAGAAAAAGTCCGTGAAAAAGCTAGAGGGAAAATCGAAAAATCCCAAGAAAAACCTCGAGAACGATTAACTTCTCAAAGAACTCCTAAATCCTTAAGAATAGGACAACAAGTATTGATTAAAAGAAAACAACCAGGGTTTTCAAAGTTGCAAAGTCCATGGGAAGGACCTTATATAATAGAAGAAATATTCAATGAACAAAGTGTAGCTGTAAGAAGAGGCAACGACCTCGTAATATACAATAAAATAGATGTAAAACCTTATTTTACAGACGAAAATGAATCCGTCGAGAACAGTGACGATACTGATAATGACGATGTTGATGAGATTGGTAATAGTAAACCTGTTTATTTAGAAAATATGGGAAAAACGCACGTCTTTCATGAAACATGGAAAATAATTGTTGGAATAGAGTTCAGTCATCTATCGAAAGAAATATTATTATTGAAAAATAAAACTAAGGAGTTATACGATACATGTTTACGATACAAACCAGGATTCATTTGCCAAAGTATAAAGCAAATTGAAATGCAAATCAAACGAAATGAAATACTGGAAAATCAATTAAGAACATTATACCATTTAATTGGTCGAAGAAACAAAAGAGGACTATTCAACATTGCCGGAGAAGGAATAAAACTACTGTTTGGAACACTATCAGCCTCCGACGCAACATATTTCAATAACGAAATCGATAAACTGCGAGACGACAATTTACTAATAGCACATTTAGTTAAAAATCAAACAACATTAATTATGAATCAGTTAAAAAATAATGATAAAACTTTTAAAGACATGATTACGCAATTCAAATTGTTGAACAATAATATAAAAAATTTGCACGAGGAAACAAAAAGAAATACAATCAATATACAAATTAATGAAGTTTTGTCTGGATACACCACACTATACCAAGATTTAAAAACAAGCGTAACGGATTTGCTAAATGCTATAATTGATGGAAAACACGGAATAGCACATCCTCAAACTCTTCCTCCGCAACTGATATTTGAAAACTTGAGAAATCATACCAATTATCCTCATTTCTTCCCAGTTCCATTAAGTGAGGAACATTTTTCAACGCTAATCGATATAAGTCATTTGACAATCGCAGTAATAAAAGAAAAATTAATGTATGTTCTGGAAGTACCAATATTAGAGGAAGAAATGTACGAAATAATGCATCCAATTGCGATTCCAAGTTATTCGCTAATAAAAGGATATGTACTATATCACATAGACACAGACTATATAGTAATTAGTGAAAAGAAAACAAGATTTTTCCCGTTACAAATAGTAGAATTCGAAAGTTTAAAGAAAGTCGAAAATACATACTTAATTCAAAGAAAACATCCAGATTACTCAACGCAGTCCTCTACGTCATGCGTGATAACTATGATACTTGCAAGAAAAGAAAATACATGTACATCAAAATATGTACAATTAGAAAGCTCTTTGTTCATTCAATTAAAAACAGGACAAGATTGGATTGTAATACCAGTAAAAGAAGAAACACTTCATATACTATGTCCTGATAATGCGCCAAAAACAGTAAAACTTATATCAAATGTAAAAGTTCATCTTGAACAAGGATGTTTAGCAATGGCGACACATGCGGTATTAAAAGCTTCTAATGTTATTAAAACAATTGAATTCGATAAAATGTTAGAAGGAAGTTTCAATGAATCAGAAATAAAAGATCGCCTGAATTTTAATAAAATAAAAGAAAAAGAATTGAACATTAGTGTCATTTCTGAAAACTACATTAATTCAAAGAATTTGCAAGAACTAGGAACAAATATTGAAGAAATAAATCAACAAATAAACAACTTGGCGTTACGAAAAAGATCAAAAACGATAAAAGAACATATTCAAGATGGACTTCAGTATTTTGGATATACGGCAATAACAATAATAATCAGCTATATCATGTATAAAATAGGACTCTTAAAATGCCTAAGGAAAGCAATTTCTTGTTGTATTAGACCATGCGTCATTTTCGATCACTGTAACTTTGGAAATAACGCACAAACTATAGACAGACCAGAACATATACATCTTAGAGAATCTCCAAAAAAGAAATATAATGAACAAACAAGAATAACGGAAATAGAAGAAACAGAAGAGTTACCAAAATTAACTCAAAAACTGTTTAAACCAAAACAACAAACCAGTCAATTGCAATGAATTTATGGAGACCAACATTCTTTAAGGAGGGAGGAATGTAACGGTGTAATCTGACACCTTCCAGAATAAGTCACTTGGTGACGCGATACATTTTTTCCCACCATGTAGTCAATGCATACTGCGTTATTCCCAAAGAGTATATAAGAGCGTCTTGCAGATCGAGAGCGCGCGTTCAATCGTCGGCGTTCAATCGTCAAAGAGTTCAAGCGTTCATTCATTTGCAAACATATACGAGCGTAGTAGCCAAGCCACGTGCGATTTGCCCAGCGTAATCTTACTCCAGAAAATATCCATCGGTCATCACGAAGTACATTCTACAACTCCGATTACGCACTTTGATCGACGTTTACACTCCAGCCGTTATCGACGAAGAAGAGTCTCGAGAAGGCGCATCATATTACAATCGACACACATCCAGAAGAGAACGATTAGTCATACGATTGTAACACGAATAAAATAAAGAAGAACTCTTCGATAGGCGACAACGACGTTTTTTTTAAAAACATATATGTTCGCCCAACGGTGTAACAATATATATATGTGTGTGTGTGTGTGTGTGTGTGTGTGTGTGTGTGCGCGCGCGCGCGCGCGCGTGTGCGCGTGTGCGCGTGTGTGCGTGTGCGTGTGCGTGTGCGTGTGCGTGTGCGTGTGCGTGTGTGTGTGTGTGTGTGCGTGTGCGTGTGCGTGTGTGTGTGTGTGTGTGTGTGTGTGTGTGTGTGTGTGTGTGTGTGTGTGTGTTTGTATGTCAACTGCATAGTTCGCAGGATGACATCATCCACATTATCTCCTGTTACCCCCCTCACTCCTTCCCCGTTCCGACGGCTGTACCGCACCCCCCCCCCCCCCCCGCCTACTTTTGATCCACAACCCGTGTTGTATATCTACTCTCTAGCAATAGAAATTGCTAGAGACTCGCTCTATGGAACAGCGGTAAAGTAATGCTATTGAAATTTATTTGAACAAATAGGTTTCAGCAGTGTGGACATTTTCGATGTCATTTATCTTCGATCAATTCGATTTCGGCCGAAATCTCGAGCGAGCGACATCGCTCGAGACTCACTTGCTAAAAGAGTGGTGAAACTTATTGGCTAAACAATGAACAATTTAGCATTTCTTATCTCCGTCGACATTTGTCTTCGGGATGAATTTGATTTCGGCAAAATTCTGGAGCGAGCGGAACCGCTCAAGACTCACTCGCTAAAAGAGTGGTGAAACTTATTGGTTAAACAATTAATAGTTTAGCATTTCTTCTCTCCGTCGACTTTTGTTTTCGGCAGGTTCCACAAGGGTCGAATACTCTAGCTCCAATACTCCAATAAAACTCGCTAAAAAATACTTTAATAAAAATCGCTAGAGACTCGCTCTTCATATGAGCGGTGCAATTTTACGACTTTAAATTGTTTGAACAAATAGGTTTGACTCAAATTATTTTTTAGACAACAGTTATGCAGCGCAGTTTTGCGGTTTGGATGTGGATGTTGAAACTGTTTGGACAAAAAATTACATGAGCGGGACTCGATCCAGCGATCCAGCGATTACGGACATTGAACGTTAACCACTTGACTGCCGCTGTCTCGTGCTCAGTGTCGCTACGCACCGGTAGATATTCGTCGCGTAAGACTCCTCTTGCGATTTTCTTGAAAACACCTAAGTAGTACGCCTTGCTACTTGCATATTATGTTGTCTTAATGGACTACTAAAAGTACAAGGTTTGAAGAAAACCCCTGATCCGAACGTCGTGGCCTCCCCTTGCAAGATAATAGACGCGACAATCGAGTTAAAAGGAATAGGCGGAATAAAATTTCACGCCCTCTGCAAAATAATGCTGGAAATTGAAATCCCCGCAGTCAATGTGGAACATGGATTTTTGGTAGTGGACGATACCGTAGCATTGGTAGTAGACGGTATGTTAGGCATGTATTTAATTCGCAAACATAACATCCATATCCTGAACGGAAAATATATAAAAATATACGGGCACTTGGTATCGATGTTCAACGGTCCAAAATAAATTAAATTACCCCCTCGCACAGAAAAAAGATTGTACGCGAAAACGTTAACAGCGAAAATATGTTACGGCCCAGCCTTCACCTTTCTTTCTCTCTTTTTTGAAATCACAATGGTGTTAATAAATGATCTCGCATTTGTATATTGACTGTATTGTAGGATTATCGGAGTTGACTGTACAGGCAAGACTCCGGCAAACGCGGTGTGCGCGCGCCGCTATTGAAGAAGGGACTTCGGGTATCTCCGTGCGTCACAATGAATCGAGAAAAAGCCCGCGTAACCACGCTCGGGCTTGATCTCCGCCACGCACCTTTATTAAGGAGAGGGTAGGGGTTTGAACTTGTGAAAAATCGATATTTTTTGTATTTTCATATAGTTAAACATTTCAAGAATATAATCCCAAAATTTCAAGTCAATCAGAGCAAAACTCTCGAAGTTATTGACTATTTAGTCCCGCTCCTCTAACACTGTAGCTCCGACAGCTGCGAGCGGTCGGGAAGGCAGCGCGCAGCTGACGAGCAGGTATGCAGTGTATTTACTTGGCGATCGTCCTTCCCATTATTCTGTTTCGAAAAGTCTTTTTGGAGTAAAAAGAGGTAACAAAAGCCGTATACATATATTATAGGTGTATAATATTTTCAAAAGAGAAACGAGCGCCAGTTAGTTGTTGTACGTTCGGTCGAGCGCTTGTTCTCAGTGATTTTATAATTTCGTCAAGAAATGTTCTGATTAAAAATGCCGAGATTGTCTAAAGTTTCACGAGGTGACCGAACAGATACAAGAACGTATTTGTGCAGATCGAAAAAAGGCCTAATCCATGTAAAAACAATAAGGATAAAGCTAATACGAAGAGTGCATCATCAAAAAACATAAAGTTGAATACCAGTGCGAGCGTGCCGGAAGACGTTGAAAATTATTATAGAATCGTCGATTTTTTGCTTGTTTTCTCAACAATTGCAAGTTTGGTGAATTGTGCTCAGTGTGATGATTCAGTTGTGTTCAAAAGTTGTAAAAAAGAAGGTCTTGGATTCCAAATCCAGGAAAAATGTGCCAATTGTGATCTGCGCTATATACTGTCGAGTGAGAAATCTGGCCATCGCTACGAAATCAACACTCGATTTGTTTTCATAATGCGTACATCAGGTTTGGGTTTAGCAGGCTGCAATAAGTTTTGCGGTCTAATGGACATTGCAAATAATTTTTTAGCCACATCGTCTTATTTGGATATTATGAAATCGATTTGCTCCTACGTCGAAACGACTGCTGAAAATGTTCTCCTTTCCGCCGCAGACGAAGAAAAAGAGACAACAAGGGCAAATTCAGAGTCCGTTGACCGTTTCTGGCGACGGCACGTGGCACAAACAAGGCTTTAGCTCCTGGTTTGGCGTCACGTCATTGATTGGTTATTGGACTGGAAAATTTATTGATATTTTCATAAGTAATTTGTATTGTCAGTTTTGTATATTGTGGGAAAAAAATTGAATACAACTGAATTAGAAGAGTGTCACGAAGAACACGTTGATAATAATGAATGTCAAGCCAATCACTCCTGATAATCAGGTAACATGAAAGTAGGCGCAGTAAACCAGATGTTCCGCCGCTCAGAGCAAAAGTATGGAGCAAAGATCAGCAACTATGTCGGAGACGGCGATAGCAAAACTTATGGCAATTTAGTGAAAGCGAAACCTTACGGTGAAAATTTCACTATAAATAAAAAAGAATGTGTTGGTTTCGTGCAAAAGAGAATGGGAAAACGTCTACGTGATCTGGTAAAAAATACTGTTGCAGATAAAGTCGTGAAACCAGAGAAAAAATCAGGTAAAAAACGGCGAAGTAAAGTACTCGGCGGCAAAGGAAAACTCACCGGAAAAGTCATTGATAATTTGAGTCGATACGATGGAGCAGCAATAAGACATAATTATGAGTCGGTAGAGAAAACGAAAAATGCCATCTGGGCAACATACTACCACCAGCAGTCGACAGACGAGGACTCGTGGTGTCCTTATCAAAAAGCTCTGGCCACGACAGGAATGGAAAATTTTAAACACAATTACCACTTTCAGAAGATGTCTTACAAGCACTCAAACCGATTTACGAAGATCTGAGCAAGGATGAACTTCTTGAATGGTGTTTTGGAAGTTTTACCCAAAATGCCAACGAAAGTCTGCACCAGCGAATTTGGAGGATTGTACCGAAAAAATTACCTGGCAGCAAACAAATCGTTGAATTTGCATTCTACGTGGCTGCATGCACTTTCAATGAAGGTGCTGGTGCTTTTCTCACCTTTCTGTCGGATATGAATATCAGCGTTGGGCCGAGCGCTCACAAATACGCAAGATTGGAGGAAAACTATCGCATCGACACGGCCGAGATACAATCTGCTAAGCAGAGCAAAGAAACCAGGATAAGGCAGAGGCTTGGAAAAAAGGCTCAAGACATCAAAGCTGCTGCAGGGAGTCTACTCTATGGAGCTGGAATTGATGATTCAGTGTAAGTTGAATTTTGTTTTCACTTTTTAGCTTCTAAAACTTCAAACACGTTCTTCTCGATACCATTTTTTCAAAGTCCGTGTACACTGCCATTTGAAAACTACATGACCGATTTATTTCAAACTTCGTACACACTTTCTACATATAAAATACCTCCCCCCGACGGTTAGTTTGAGATTTTTTTTACATTGAGGGGGCTTTCCACCCCCAAAATGGCGGAATTTTTCGTGAAAAATAGCATTTTTAACTTTACATGACCACCAAAAATTTAAAAATGAAAAAAGAATTATCAAAGACCATTGGGGGGAGCATTTGATGATACTTCAACTAAATTTTAATCGTACCTGATTTCAGATACTTTCTAGCTGAGTGAACACCGCATGTCGTGTTTTTCCAAAGGCGTTCTTGGAAAAGCTTTGTCACCGGCTTGTTTGTGCATATTTTCGCGTACAAATTTCACGGAATGTTCTTGAAATGACACTTAACAATGTACAAAAGGTTTCATTAAATTTAGTTTATCCATATAGATAAGAAAAATTTGAAAAAAAGTGTATTTTTCACGCTGAAACCCCTACCCTCCCCTTAATATTCATTTCTTAATTTTAAGATAGATGCAAGTCTTTGATTATATGGAATCAGCGACACATTCCTCCCCGTTCCTTCCCCATACCCCCTTTACAACGGGCCGCGAAAGGACCACGCGGACTGTCGGCTGCGGCACGTCGGTCCGACAGTCAACTCGAGTTCAACCATCAGTGCCATCTCCCGAGCCTCCGACCCACCGAGCGTCACGAGAGTCTGCAGCTCTCGCGCATGACGGCCGGTGAGTGCCTTACCGATCGGAGCGCTCATCGACTCGGGGGAAATAGATCCTAGGACGGCCAGAAGAGCGAGCCCCGGCGAACGAGCAGAAAATCTCCAGGAGGTCCGCCATCTACAGAAAAATTGGGCGAGACGAAGGAGCCGGCCGGCGTGGTTTGGTATTAGGTCTCGCAGCGTGGTCGCCGAAACAGCAAAACAGCAAAAGCACAAAAGAGCAAAATAAGAGTCCAATACGTAATGGAAATCAGGAGAGAAGGAAAAAGAAACGCGAGAAAGGATCTCTATCGAGTCGATCGAAGGATCATCTCACGAAATTGTAAATTTATTCTCGTTTCTTATTTTACGAGAGCGGCCAGACGAAAAGCCGAATAAATTCTGGGCAGAAAACTTTGTCGCTCGGGCGACCGTTGAATGGTTCGCGTCACCCCTCCCCATGTTAATCCTCAAATCGACGTCCTTCAACCGTGCGCGTCGTCGCGAAAAGTATTGCAGAGTTAATAATTCCGAACGAAAAGTCCTGTCAATTTAGAATAATTCCTGTGAAATAGTTCCCATTCATTTTAATAATTAATGTAATGTAATGTAATGTGGAATAATTCCCATTAATTTTAACAATTAATGTGGGAGAAATTGTGTCGAGTGTATGAGAAAAAGTCTGCAACGAACAAAATTGGTCTGCAAAAGTTTCACGAACACAAGATGAGTGCAGACGATACCGCGGTACAACACGTGTCGATGCTGATAAATATGACGGTGCAGCTTCGAGATATCGGCTCGACAGTGGACGACGATACGGTAATGGCGAAAATATTAGCCGGACTCACGCCCAAGTTGAATATATTACGGGCTGCGTGGGAAAGTATCGAGCCCGGGCGACAGACAATAGATTACCTTCACGAGAGATTGATTCGTGAAGACACACGACTCAGCGAAGACAGTGATGCAGCGACTGCATTGGCGGCAACCAAGTTTGAAAGACACAAAGGAAAGCCGCGTAAACCTAAAAGTGAAATCGAGTGTTACCGGTTTTACAAAAAGGGACATTTCGCATACAAGTGTGACAGCGATGGTCAACGGACGGGCGGTAATCCCACTCCAACTGACATATCGAAAGAGAGAGCTCAAAGTGTACCCGTAAACGGCGCTGGTAGTGAAACCGACTTCACGCAGAGATTAGTAGGGAGATGTAAAACGCTCCCCTTTTCGGCGTGCCTCGCAAATGGCGCTAAATCGCGGCGGCGAGTTCGGGAATATGATATTGTGTGCATCGCCTCTATCGAGGTTACAGATTCCCTTGTAGCCGCGCAAGTCGTGAGCACCGCTCAAGTCGATGTCGCAGTCGGCGTGCACACGAATGGGTAGCTCGGTGGGGGAAAAGTATCTGCCCCTCGCTCACTCGACAAGCGAACGGAACGAGGTTTTCCGTCAGATCTAGCTCGACATATGTGTGGCCGTACTACGAATTGGAATATACATTAAATGAATCTTAAAGAGAAAAACATGTAACGAGAAAATTGTTTTCTCTCGGTTGGCCGTTTATGCCGAGAATGCGGGTTAAAAAAATTAATGACGAACCGCGTTGAAAAATAAAACGCCGAAACGACCGTGGAAGGTTCAAAAAGAAATTATGCATAAATTATGAATAAGCGTGTATCATAAATGTTTTTCTATCCACAATGAGCGTCGTGGCTGAGTTCGCAGCGTGACGGATTGCCGATGCTTGCGGTCCGGGTTCGATCCCTGGCTAATCGACTTTTTTTAATCTATTTTTTTTCTTCATTTTATATTCAAAGAATGTCGAACTTACTCTCGCTTTAGCTATTCTCGCCTGCCCAGGCATTATTTATGATATTTAATTCATATATGTTTAATTTAAAAAATACATTGGCTACCGTGGATCGAACCCGCGTCGTTTGCACTCAGAGCCCGCACGCTGATATATCAACCGCAAGGCTCTTGTGATTGCAAACCTGCCTTACGTATACACACTGATCCAACATTAAAAAAAATCGCTGCATACCAATTACATATTGTATTTATGACCCTAAATTGTTATTGAAGACAAATGAAAACGATTTTTCCAAATTTCTAATGTGGTGTTATCCCTTGAAGAAAAGAAATTAATTTTTTGATCGTTGTAAATGTATATGCCCTTTTAAAGACTTTAAGGCGTCTGGCCACCTTGGTCGATCGCAAAATGGGTATATTTAAAAAAATAATAAACTCGAAAGTACGGGTCGGAATATTTTTATTTTTTTACACGTCAGAAAGGGCTTTAAGAATAAAGTTAATAAATTTCCGTTCAAAATATTAAAAAATGGCGCCGTTATGCACATTGCCGAGGAGGCCCTCCGCACGATACGCGCGGTCGTTGTCCCAGCTGTTACCCGGTCATGTCACATCTGCAAAAAAAATCAGCTCATTCGTGAGTAGTGTCGCTACAATGTAGCGTAGCGGTTTTTTTTCGACCATTAAAAAAATTATGGTGTGCCGAAGAAAAAAATTTGTATTTTTCACCGAAATTATGGCTCACTATAATTTTTTTAATGGTCGAAAAAAAAACCGCTACGTTATATTGTAGCGACACTACTCACGAAGGAGCTGATTTTTTTCAGATGTGACATGACCGCGTATCAGCTGGGACAACGACCGCGCGTATCGTGCGGAGGGTCCCCGCGGCAATGTGCATAACGGCGCCATTTTTTAATATTTTGAACGGAAATTCATTAACTTTATTCTCAAAGCCCTTTCTAACGTTATGTAAAAAAATAAAAATATTCTGGCCCATACTTTCGAGTTTATTATTTTTTTTTAATATACCCTTTTTTCGATCGGCCAAGGTGGCCAGACGCCTTTAAAGAATCTCGTACGTGTTAGCGAAAACCGGCAGAAAATTATGAGGCAACTCGTCCACTTCTTTGATGATCGTTATTTTGGACCATCGCTCGTTTGCCTATCTGAGGTCTACACTTTCGAAGTTTGTATCCTCGATATATATATATGTCTTTTTCCTATAGATGGTATTACCAATATTAAATACTCACGTCTTTCCATTTCGGAGATATGGATTTCTAGATTGTTTGAATCTGTATTTGTATGACACAAACTGCAGACAATCTGAATACACGTTTTCGAATAAATGAGCTCTCGAATAAATAATCCTTTGATGCAATAGTTATTCAATTTCGTCATCGGTCGAAGGATAATATTTCGAATAACTTACAGTTCGTTATATTGAGTTTATAATTGTTATTTCGAAATCTTTGTCGTTCTATATTTGGCCTTTCAAAGTTTTGACCCCCATTCCAATGTGAATTGTGTTGTAAAAAATGCCGAAACACACTTATCCAATGTGAAATATGTTTTGAAAAAAATGCCGATTGAGAAAGACTCAAAGTTCTCTTCGAGCCAATCTCGATCGTTTCGGCACTTTTCTTCAACCATTTTTAAAATTAATTTTCTAAGGGGAAAAGTAAAAACTTATTTACGTGTTGGGGAAACATTAATTTTTTTGTCATATTTTTCAACACTGTTAGCACCAAAATTTGGAACGCCTGCTCGTTTTGAGCAACTTCAACTTCAACATGCGTCCGTCGGGGCGAACGACTGCGGATTCGGTCGCATCGACTATACCCGCGGCGTCCTTGCTGCGGCCGCTCCCCTCGCTCGTGCCACTGTTCTTTCGATGGCCTGCCCTTCCCGCGCCCTTGGGCTCCGTCGGGTGCCTCTTGCCGCTGCGGCTGCTGCTGACGACCACTTTTCTTTTTGTAGCAACGGCAAAATTTCTTCTTTGTAACTGTAAAAAATAAATAATAAAATGTACGAATAAAATACACTACTCACACAAATTAAGGGAAATTTAAAAAATTCCAAATTTTTGGCTAATTTTCAACAAGGGATAACTCGGAGAAAAATGGTCGTACAAAAAATAAATAAAAAAGGAAATTATAGCTTCAAGTATCTAGTTTTCAGATCTGGACTGTAAAATTTGTTAGCGTGGGCGGTTTTCTTGTAATCATCCGAAAACGAACGAAATTTTTTTTCCAAATTTTTGCTCGTCTTTAAAATGGTCAGTCGACCTCAAAAATTTTCTTTTATCATACGACTATAAAAGTCTTTTAGACAATTTAATCAGCTTTAATGTGACCTTTTAAGGAGCTCCGTACGATGATTTGGCGCGGAGTAATCGTCGATCAAAGCAAAAAAGTCCATTTTAACTTTGACAATCAATTACTCGAGAACTAATGATCGTACAGAAAATAAAATGTTTTATCAACAGCCCCTAATTGCAGTTCATAGAGCATGTTTTGTAGTATCCAAAACCCTACTTTTATTTTCTGTACGATCATTAGGTATCGAGTAATTAATTGTCAAAGTTAAAATGGACTTCTTTGCTTTGATCGACGATTACTCCGCTCCAAATCATCGTACGGAGCTCGTTAAAAGGTCAAATTAAAGCTGATTAAATTGTCTAAAAGACTTTTATAGTCGTATGATAAAGAAAATTATTTGAAGTCGATAAACCATTTAATAGACGAGCAAAAATTTGGAAAAAAATTTCGTTGGTTTTTCGATGATTACAAGAAAACCACCCACGCTAAAAAATGTACAGTACAGATCTGAAAACTAGATACTTGAAGCTATAATTTCCTTTTTTCATTTTCTGTACGACCATTTTTCTCCAAGTTATCCCTTGTTGAAAATCAGCCAAAAATTCAAAAATTTTCAAATATCCCTTAATTTATGTGAGTAATGTATTTTATTTGTACATTTAATTATTTTATTTTTACAGTTACAAAGAAGAAATTTTGGCGCCGCAACAAAAAGAAAAGTGGTCGTCAGCAGCAGCCGCAGCGGGAAGAGGCACCCGAGGGAGCCCAAGGGCGCGAGAAGGGCAGGCCATCGAACGAACGGTGGCACGAGCGACGGGAGCAGCCGCAGCAAGAATGCCGCGGGTATCGTCGACGCGACCGAACAGGCAGTCGTTCGCCCCGCCGGAGGCATGTTGAAGTTGCTCAAAATGAGCAGGCGTTCCAAATTTTGGTGCAAACTGTATTGAAAAATATGACAAAAAAGTTAATGTTTCCCCCAATACGGAAATGAGTTTTTATTTCTCCTCTTAGAAAATTAATTTAAAAAAATGTTGAAGAAAAGTGCCGAAATGATCGATAAAGGCTCGAAGAGAACTTTGAGTCTTTCTCAATCGGCATTTTTTTCAAAACACATTTCACATTGGATGAGTGTTTCGGCATTTTTTTCAACACATTTCACATTGGGATGGGGATAAAAGCTCTGAAAGACCAAATATAGAACGACAAAGATTTCGAAATGACAGAATTATAAACTCAAAGTAACGAACTGTTAATTATTCAAAATTGTATTCTTCGGCCGATGACGAAATCGAATAACTATTGCACCAAAGGATTATTTATTCGAGAGCTCATTTATTCGAGAACGTGTATTCAGATTGTCTGCAGTTTGAGTCATACAAATACAGATTCTAATAATCTAGAACATCCATATCTCCGAAATGGAAAGACGTGAGTATCTAATATTGGTAACACCATCTATAGCAAAAGACATATATATCGAGGATACAAACTTCGAATATATAGATCTCAGATAGGCAAACGAGCGATGGTCCAAAATAGCGAACACTGAAATAGCGAACATCAAAGAAGTGGACGAGTTCTTCATAATTTTCTGCCGGTTTTCGCTAACACGTACGAGATTCTTTAAAGGCGTCTGGCCACCTTCGCCAATCGAAAAATGGGCATATTAAAAAAAAAGAATAATGAACTCGAAAGTATGGGCCGGAATATTTTTATTTTTTGACATAACGTCAGAAAGGGCTTTGAGAATAAAGTTAATGAATTTCCGTTCAAAATATTAAAAAATGGCGCCGTTATGCACATTGCCGCGGGGACCCTCCGCACGATACGCGCGGTCGTTGTCCCAGCTGATACGCGGTCATGTCACATCTGAAAAAAATCAGCTCCTTCGTGAGTAGCGTCGCTACAATGTAGCGGAGCGGTTTTTTTTCAACTATTACGAAAATTATGGTGAGCCATAATTTCGGTGAAAAATACAATTTTTTTTCTTCGGCTCACCATAATTTTTTTAATGGTCGATAAAAAAACCGCTACGCTACATTGTAGCGACACTACTCACGGATGAGCTGATTTTTTTTTGCAGATGTGACATGACCGGGTAACAGCTGGGACAACGACCGCGCGTATCGTGCGGAGGGCCTCCGCGGAAATGTGCATAACGGCGCCATTTTTAAATATTTTGAACGGATATTTATTAACGTTATTCTTAAAGCCCTTTCTGACGTTGTGTAAAAAAATAAAAATATTCCGGCCCATACTTTCGAGTTTATTATTTTTTTTTTAATACCCATTTTCGATCGGCCAAGGTGGCCAGACGCCTTAAAGTCTTTAAGAGGGGATATACATTTACAACAATCAAAAATTCAATTTCTATTCTTTAAGGAATAATACCACTGTAAGAATTTGGAAAAATCGTTTTCATTTGTCTTCAATAATACTTTGGGGTCATAAAAACAATATGCAATTGATATGCAGCGAATTTTTTTTTAAGGCTGGATAAGTGTGTATACGTAAGGCAGGTTTGCAATCACAAGAGCCTCGCGGTTGATATATCAGCGTGCGGGCTCTGAGTGCAGACGACGCGGGTTCGATCCCCGGTAGCCAATGTCTTCTCTTAAATGAAACGTATATGAATTAAATATCATAAATAATGCCTGGACAGGCGAGAATAGCTAAAGCGAAAGTAGTTCACGATTTTTTGAATACAAAATGAAGAAAAAAAATAGATTTAAAAAAGTCGATTAACCAGGGATCGAACCCGGACCGCAAGCATCGTCAATCCGTCACGCTGCCAACTCAGCCACGACGCTCATTGTGGATAGAAAAACATTTATGATACACGCTTATTCATAATGTTTACTGTTGAAAAAAAAAACGCCGAAACGACCGCGGCAACGGCTCAAGCTTTCTTTTTGGACCTTCCACGGTCGTTTCGGCGATTTATTTTTCAACGCCGTTCGTCGTTAATTTTTTTAACCCGCATTCTCGGCATAAACGGCCAACCGAGAGAAAACAATTTCCTCGATACATGTTTTTCTCTTTGAAATTCATATAATGCATATTCCAATTCGTAGTACGGCCACACATATGTCGAGCTCGATCGGACGGAAAACCTCGCTCCGTTCGCCTATCGAATGAGCGAAGGGCAGAGACTTTTCCCCCACCGAGCTACCCATTCGTGTGCACGCCGACTGCGATATCGACTTGAGCGGTGCTCACGACTCGCGCGGCTACAAGGGAATCTGCAACCTCGACAGAGGCGATGCACACAACTCCCGAACTCGCCGCCGCGATTTAGCGCCATTTGCGAGGCACGCCGAAAAGGGGAGCGTTGTACATCTCCCTCCTAATCTCTGATTCACGAGTGATCAAGCAAAGGAATTGCTTGCGGCCAGTCAGAGCGATTCCTGGCTTACCGACAGTGGGGCGTCGCGGCCCTTAACGTACCGACGTGAGTGACTTACCGACTATCGTGAAAACGTAGTAGGTAATGTGATATCACTTGGAGAAAACAAACAATGTGACACTATCGGCGAAGGAACAGTGAACACGAGAAAGTTGATAGGCGGTGTTCGGCAAGACGGACGAATGAACACGTACAGCTTGTACCGAAACTTCGTAAAAATTTTCTTTCGGTGGGTGTGTGCACGAGCAAATGTATCGAGGTGAGATTCCGAGATAATTGCGTGAGTTTTTTTGGCGGTAATAAAATAATCGCATCGGGTGCAAAACAAAGCAATTATGTGTTCTGAATGTTTAAAAAAGTGATAAAACCCGGAAGCATCGAGCAAGCGAACGTGTCGAGGACAAGTTTAAGTGTGTTGCATGAAAGAGTGGGACATGTGGGTGAGTGTGCGATACGCGAAATGGCGAAAAAGGTCTCGTGAGCGGTGTACCGTCAACAAAAACGGGCGAATTTTTCTGTAAGTCGTGCCAGTTCGGAAAGGCACATAGATTACCGTTTAAATCGAAATCGGAAACGCCAACGCCGGAGCCTGGTGAGCTCATACATATATATGTATGTATGTGGACCATGTCAATATAATCTCTCCGTGGTTCGAGATATTTCCTTACGTTCAAGGACGACGCGAGTGGGTACTGGTACGTGTGCTTTCTGAGACAGAAGTCAGACGTATTCGAAAAATTTAAGGAGTTTGCGAAGATAATATTAAACAAATTTGGCCGTTCACTAAAGGTCCTGAGGTCGGACAACGGACTTAAATTCTGTAATGAAAACGTGAACAAGTACCTCGCGGAAAGAGGAATAAAAAGGAGAATACGGCGCCGCACATGCCTCGACAAAACAGGAATTCCGAACGTGATAATCGGACGATGGTTAAGAGCGCGCGCACAATTATTCATGGCAAAAATTTGCCGATGAATCATTAGTCAGAAGTGATCAACGCGGCGGTGTATGTTCTGAATAGAACTGTGTGGTCGGAAAACGGAGTTATACCCTACGAGAGGTGGATTGAAAAAGTCCCAGGTTTGAGATATTTGCGAATTCTCGGTTCGGAGGCATATAAGCACTGCGACGTGGCAATTTCACACGTCACAAAATATTAACGGTGGCTCAGGCTCGGCGCATGGAAAGGCACCTCCCGCCATCCAGGAACCCCTCAATCAATTTCCCAGGGCCCAGCTTAGCGCAATATTATTTTATCAACACTCTCATTTCTTTTTATTTATTGTTGTATCCCCGGCTCGAGAACCCAGGATAGGTATTTTTGGGATCGTTGCGAAATTAAGAGTTGGAATTCAACTGGTCTTATAATTGAATTTACAGTGTGTCGGTCGTACCTTAGGACCGAACCGTTCAAAAGCCAACCAAGAACTGTCGATTCCCTGGTGTCTTCTCTTAATTGTCGACTCTAATTGTTGTAATTTGCCCCAGATCAATCATCATAAGATGCTTGGTCAGGATGTGTCGCAACGTGTCTTTTTGACATTTGCATTTTGGCGAAAGTGTAACTCTCGCAAGGAGAGCAATAAAGTGTCACTCTCGAAAGGAGGGCAACAGAGTGGAACTCTCGCAGTTGCGCAAACACTTTTTTATTACACAAGTTTGCCGACACAACATCCCTCCCCCTTAAAAGATCAAATCCCTCCTGGGATTTGTTTTGCATCAATGGTCGGTCCTTCGGTTTACAAATCTCTATATCCGTGTTCCCGTGTAATTATCCCATATATTTAGATATTTTTTGTTAAAATAATTCTCGCATAATTATTATACATTTTTTTTCGATACATTTTTCGTATGATCTTTTTACACGGAACTCGTCGTTGATGTGTTTCGCTTGATTTTTAGTGTCAATTTGGCCACGGGCAGCTTCCTTTTTGGTGACTGTGTTTCGCTTGGCTGCGCCGGCTCGGCGCTGTTGTGGTCCTCGTCGTGGACAGGTTTCCTTGCATGTTTTGTGCGGTAATATCATATACAGGCTATTCCAAGTATTATTGGCGCGATTGTGCTTAGTGAATAGTTACCTATTATATGTCTATATGTAATTGAATCGCTTAACTCTTTGTTTAACTTAATTTTTATGTTTTTTAAACGTTCGCTGATCATGTTTAATTCTTTTGGATCGTTTATGATTTCGTGCGATAATACAATTTTTTGTCGATGTGTGATCGAGTATGTTCATATCTGTAGACAGGAATGATAAATTATATTGCGGTAGAAAATCGGCGTATACGTTCTGTCTTACTTCGCCGACGGTTTCTAGTCTAAAACTAGGGGCGGTGACAGAACATTTTTCGTCCAAAGCCAAAATCCCTGCACCCGTAAGGGTCGCGTACGCGGTTGATTGTTTGGGTTCTCATCGCAATGGATGAGAAGCGTTTCGGGCTCAGGTGCAACGTATAGCCACCTACCATGGCGTTCTAATGCCATAATTAGAGTGCTATTTATCTGAGCAACTTTTCGGTCGCAATTCGCGTATTTATCTTTAGGTGCAACGTACAATGCCACCTCGCACGATGCGCAAGTATGAGCGGGACGCGCTACTTGCTTTGGCCGGCAATAATAATGTGACGCTATGGCTTTACAATTTTCTAAATCATTTTTTGTTAAGTGTAAACACGATTCTCTTGTGGCTTCGACCGCAACAAGGTTATTTTTTATTTCTGCAAATTGATAACTATGATTTTTTATTTTGGCAGGCAGAGGATAGGCTTTGCTGATTTCATATTCCTCAGTGCCAATTAACGGTATTTTTATTACAAGTACGATGTACGTTTTCGTGCTATACGCACCTACTTCTGACAACTCCAATAATTTTGGCATTTGCGCGTAGTTTATCGCGGTAGGGAACGTATGCCCTATTGGCAAATTGGGTAAGGCGTCAGCTAAATAGTTTGTCAACTGTCTTGGAGATAGTATGCTTGGGCTCACCATTCCTCTCCTGACTCCTATTAAAAAATTAACTATTTGTCATACGTCACTCAGTAATGATTCTACAATCAGGCTTACAGCCGCTCCTCATTCGTCCAATTGTTGCCGGGTGTTTTGGTCATTGTACTGGATGACCACCCGTTGTTCGATTTGTTGCACGAGAGCTTGTAGCACCTTCTGATTGTCTTCCAAACGGATTGATGATCGATTAAAAAGATCTATTGTTGAGTTCAAAATTTGCACATTTCCCTTTAAAGCGTCTTCTACTGTTTTTTGTTTTTTATTTATTTTGTTTATTTCGTTGCTAATTTCGGATGCGTCCTGTGTATCCATATTTCCTGTGATTGCTTTCATTATTTCCCCCAATCCGTCAATCAAACCTCGTCGATAACGAATTTTTTAACCCATTAACGCCCAAGAATCGCGATTTTTCCTTCAATTTCAAGCCAGATTTTTATTATATAAAAAAAATCATAAAAAATCTAGACATACGTTCCCTAGTATTTTCGGGGGTGCTCTTTCAGAATCTGGGGTCAAAATTGGGTTTTGTCCATTAGGAAAAAAAATATGGCGGCTTTTAAACAAAAAAACAGGAAAAATCGATGACACTTTTTTTCAAAATTTTTTTTCACCTCGAAGCCGTTGAAAAGTCCGGTTTTTTTTTCAACCATGGGTGCATAGAATAGTGACGATTGAACAATCAATTTTTTAAATTCGTCGTTGTCAACATTTTCATCCCCAAAATGGCGCTTTTCACCCCCTGAGTGACACGAAAAATTTCACGCTCGGTGTCCCAAACGAAAAGTAGTTGGATTTGGACGAAAATTGGTACTCGGAAGTTTTTGAGGTCGCTGATTACGATTCTGTTCTCAAAATTCCGAAATTCAAAATGGCCGATCCAATATGGCGGACACAAATGCAAAAGTTCATTTGAATTGGATAAAACGTGGCACTCGGGGGTTTTCGAGGTCGCTGATTATGATTCTGCTCTCAAAATTCCGAAATTAAAAATGGCGGATCCAATATGGCGGACACAAATGCAAAAGTTCATTTGAATTGGATAAAACGTGGCAGTCGAGGGTTTTCTAGGTCGCTTATTATATTTCTGCTCTCAAAATACGAAAGCCTTCGGGTATTTAAATACCTGGTATTTTCAGGTATTTGAATACCCAAAGGCTTTCAAATTTTGAGAGCAGAATCATAATCAGCGACCTCGAAAACCCCTGAGTGCCACATTCCATCCGATACAAATGAACTTTTCCATTTTTGTCCGCTATATTGGATCCGCCATTTTTAATTTCGGAACTTTAGGAGTAGAATCATAATCAGCGATCTCGAAAACCCCCGAGTGCCACGTTTTATCCAATTCAAATGAACTTTTGCATTTGTGTCCGCCACATTGCATCCGCCATTTTGAATTTCGGAATTTTGAGAGCAGAATCATAATCAGCGACCTCGAAAACCCCCGAGTGCCACGTTTTATCCAATTCAAATGAACTTTTGCATTTGTGTCCGCCATATTGGATCCGCCATTTTGAATTTCGGAATTTTGAGAGCAGAATCATAATCAGCGACCTCGAAAACCCCTGCGTGCCACGTTTTATCCAATTCAAATGAATTTTTGCATTTGTGTCCGCCATATTGGATCCGCCATTTTTAATGTCGGAATTTTGAGAGCAGAATCATAATCAGCGACCTCGAAAACCCTCAAGTGCCACGTTTTATCCAATTCAAATGAACTTTTGCATTTGTGTCTGCCATATTGGATCCGCCATTTTTAATTTCGGAATTTTGAGAGCAGAATCATAATCAGCGACCTCGAAAACCCCCGAGTGCCATGTTTTATCCAATCCAAATGAACTTTTGCATTTGTGTCCGCCATATTGGATCCGCCATTTTGAATTTCGGAATTTTGAGAACAGAATCGTAATCAGCGACCTCAAAAACCTCCGAGTACCAATTTTCGTCCAAATCCAACTACTTTTGATTTGGGACACCGAGCGTGAAATTTTTCGTGTCACTCAGGGGGTGAAAAGCGCCATTTTGGGGGTGAATGTTGACAACGACGAAATTGAAAAATTAATTATTCAATCGTCACTATTCTATGCACCTATGGTTGAAAAAAAACCGGACTTTTCAACGGCTTCGAGGTGAAAAAAAATTTAGAAAAAAAAGTGTCATCGATTTTTCCTGTTTTTTTTTTTGTTTAAACGCCGCCATATTTTTTTCCTAATGGACAAAACCCGATTTTGACCCCAGATTCTGAAAGAGCACCCTCGAAAATACTAGGGAACGTATCTCTTCATTTTTTTTGATTTTTTAAATATAATAAACATCTGGCTTGAAAATGAAGGAAAAAATCGCGATTCTTGGGCGTTAATGGGTTAATTCCTGTTATGCGGCTCGTATGCGGCTTGTAGTTCGTTGTTGATTTTATCGACCATGCGACTCGATGTTTTTGTCGCCATATGACAGAGCAAGTTGGCCCGCAGGTCTTAGGCGCATAGGTCTACTATTTTCTTCATGGCTTCTGTGATCTGCGCTTCTTGTTCCGCTATTCCACTTAGATCCATTTTTACTGTCAGTTTCCACACGTCGTGGGTTATTGACATGGTCCCGATTTCCTCATAGAAAATTCCGGGTGAAACCGTAAACTTTTCTATCCGGTATGATTTTTCCGGCGTATCAGCCTCACCTGGGTTCAACCCTATGGCCAGAGGTAGTATCCTGCGAAAATAATTCGCGTGGTTAAATACTTCTGAGCTGCCGTTTTTTTTTAATAGGGGATTTGCTATAGATATACATGTAGGTTTATCATTTTATCTTTAGAATTCTTTAATTCTTTTCATGGAAGACTTTTAACTCAGGCTTTGCTGAGTCCTGAGTTTATTGCCCCTTCTTTTTCTGCGAAGTTTGCGTTTTCGTGCTTCGACCAGGTCGCTCCTTCGGTGCTTGACGGCGTCGCTTTTATTATTACTTCGACTTTCGACGGGAATCAACGATTTATCGGAAAGTTTAATACTTCCCTTCTCTCTTTGCCTACATTTTTGCACATTTTCTTTATTGTGATTTTATTTTTCGTTGATTTTTTCCAGAAAATTATCATGGATTACTCGCGGTACGAGGGAGAAACGGTGGTATTTGGAGCTGAGGAGGATGTCCTCGAGTTTGTTGTTGTAAGCAGAGCAATTCCCCCTCCTTTTCCGTTCTTTGGAAGAAAATGTCTTCCTATTAATATATTTTCTTTTGTTTCTTTTTTCTTTTAGACCGCTCGGACTCCTAAACGGACGCGTACTTCCTCGACAGGGTGGTGGAGGCGGCTGTTTATCCAGCACGCTGTCGGAGTTCGCCACCGTCGCGCCCGGATCCGGGCCGATTTACTGAAACTCTGGGCCGAGGATCCGGAAAGTTTGGAGGCCATGAAGTGGGGCTGGGAGCCGCCCGACTTGTTCGGATTGTGGCGGCTCTTTTACAACAGCCTGGAGGAGGGTTGGTGGCTCAGTTGACCCACCATGTGGTGGCTGCCAGCCCTCTTTCCATTCCCGGGGTCGAAACCGGACCTCATTTGGGTATTCGGTTGACCCGTCAATTCACGATAAAATACCAAATAATGTTACAATATATTGCATTTCATTCCTACAAATATGTATTTGAGTTGTGCGTTTTATTTTTCCCTTCCTCCATTCAGGGCGTCTTCCGGGAGAGCCTTCGTGGCCCCCCTTAATTATATAATTAAACATTTTTTTTCTCTTCTTTTTTTTATTGATGCGCGTTCTCGTCTTCCGCACTTCCTGTGCGATGTATATATATATATATATATATGTCTTTTTTTTTATGTTATTTTTCTTCTCTCTCTCTCTCTCTCTCTCTCTCTCTCTCTCTCTCTCTCTTGATGACGGGGCATCGCACGGTCGAGCCGCGGGCCCCCGTTTCTCCGCGCCCACCCGCTGGCCAGCGCGATGGCTAGTGGGTGATATATTTTTTTAGGCGATTCGTGTGCACGCGTATTTCTTTGCGTCCGCGGCCGATACGGTAGGTTTCACCTACCTCTCGGCTTCGGACCGTATAAGGCCTTACCCATTTCGGGGTAAGCTTGGCCGATCTGCCCCTCCTCGCGGTCTCTTCGTAGAGGAGGACTTGATCACCCGGGCGGTACTCTACTTTACTGGCCGTGTAAGCGTATTGATGTTTCGATTTTTCCTTTCCTTTTTTCAGCTTTTCTTGTGCCTATTGCCATGACGCCCTCAGGCGTTCACGTAATTCTGCTGCGTAGTCGTCGTATAAATATGTTTTCCTTGGAATACCAAAAAAGGCTAAATTACCGACCGCGCGGTCGGTAATTTAGCCTCTTTTCCGAATACCAATTCTTACGGCGTAATACCTGTAGCTGCGTGTGGCGTGGTATTATATGTAAACATGGCGTATGGTATCCATTCGTCCCAGTCCCTTTGATCCTCAAGTACAACATTTTTCAGGTATTCCGCAAGGGTCCTATGGGATCTTTCCACGGCTCCATTCGATTGCAGATGGTATGCCGTGGTTTGCAACTTTTTTATTTGTAGGAGATCCCACATTTCTTGAAATAGATTGCTTAGAAAATGTGTGCCCTGATCCGAAAGGATTTCGGACGGGGCATCAAATGTACAGGGTGCGCCAGAGAAACTTACTTATTTGAAAAAATTCCCGCGCGGTGAGTTGGGCGGGTAGAGGGGCGAGAGGGGGCGCATCTGGAGGGGGAAGTTCCCAAGTTTGTTTTTCCCTCCAGTCAGTTGCCATCATGCTCTGGTCTAGAGAGCAGCGGGCCTTCGCAGTCGAGAGCTTCTTTTCTAACGGTCGCTCACTTGTTGCTACGCAACGTGCCTTCCGCGCTCGCTTTGAAATTCCTCCTCACAGACTCGTTCCTGGCCGTAATTCGATTCTGTCGTGGGTTAACTCATTTCGGGAGTGTGGAAGTGTCGCTAAACCCAGAAATGGACTTCAACGGACCATCAGAACTCCGGAAAATGTCGAAAGAGTGAGGCAGTCAGTTGTGCGTTCTCCCCGGCGTTCGGCTCGCAAACACGCAGCTGCTATGGGAATTTCTGACACCACTGTTCAACGAATTCTCCATGAAGACCTTCAATTTCATCCCTATAAATTGGCTGTTGTGCAAGAATTAACTGAACGCGATTTTGTTGCCCGTCAAAATGCATGTGAAATGCTGGTTGACAACCTGCCTGAAGACGCGGTCGTTTTTTTTCAGTGACGAGGCTTACTTCCACATTTCCGGCTGCGTCAACAAGCAAAACATGCGTTATTGGTGTGGTGTAAATCCACGTGAGCTTCACCAGAAGCCACTTAATTGTGAGCGAGTTACTGTCTGGTGTGCGATGTCGGTAATGGGAATAATTGGTCCTTATTTTTTTGAAGAAAACGAACGCGCAGTTACCGTGAATGGAGCTCGTTACAGGAACATGATCGAGGAATTTTTTCTTCCAAGACTCGAAGAAATGAACGTTAGGAACGTGTGGTTTCAGCAAGATGGAGCCACAGCACACACAGCACGAGACTCAATGAATTTGTTGCGACAACATTTCCCCGACCGCCTCATCTCTCTCAGAGGCGATCTCCAATGGCCGGCACGCTCTCCAGATTTGACTCCATGCGATTTCTTTTTATGGGGTTATTTGAAATCTCTGGTTTATGTCGATCGACCACGGACCATAGCACACCTCAAGAACAACATTCGCGACGCCATTGCCAACATACCGATTGATATGCTGCAAAGAGTGGATACGAATTTCAAAAATCGACTTCATCAATGTATGCGCAATGGGGGTCGCCATTTATCCGATGTCATTTTCAAGACTGCATGAAAAAAAAATTGGGATATTGTATTCTCAAATAAAAAAAAATTTAAACAATAATTGAAGTACTTTTGTTTTTATTGACCTTTCAAATAAGTAAGTTTCTCTGGCGCACCCTGTACAAATGATTTCCGTCACAAGGGCCTTTTCTACAGTTTTGGCTTCTTGGTTTTCTAACGGGATTGCTGCACTATATTTTTTTAATAAATCCTGGAAAGTGAGAATGTATTTGTTGCCTTTTTCCGTAGCAGTAAAGGGACTGTTACGGACCATTTTTCGTATCCGTATACTTCCGTATTGCTCAACTCGTGTCATTGCCTCCGCGGCCTCCATACCACCGAATGCTCGCAATATTTCGCAATCATAAATCATCAAATTCATGTTCTTTCTTCAAGAAGCGAACCTGCCGGTTTCGAAATATTAGTGCAAGCAAAAAGGGAATGCAACGATCGAACTCTTTGCGAAACCTCATGAAAATCGCTGATCCATTCTTTCGCAATTCACCCCCACGACAACCTAAACGCAGCTATTTGCCGAAAACTTCAAGGCGTCATCCACTTGGTGACTCCTCAGTCTTATTGCGACTTTCCGAACAATCGGTCGAGGGACCTTCACTCCTTAGTGGCAAATCTGCTCGCGTACTTAGGTTCTCGCGGGTACGATCGGTGTCGTCCTTTCTACCATTGAAATTGTGATCGCATAAGAACTCATCGAATGAAGGAAATACCTTAGCGGCCCTTCATTCACCTTCGTTATATTCGTTCGCGACAATTACCTTAGCGGCATTGCGTGTCGAGTTATTTTTGAAGCCAAATCACCTATTATTCTCCAATAACCCCGACACAACTATATTCTATTATATTTCATTTTGATATACAAGAAACATTATATTTACGTTCTGTGTAAGACCTTTTCAAGTGACGAATAAAGCGAACTGTTAAATTGGGTGAACTAGTGACTACGTTGCAGATTATTCACCTACTACCGAACGCCGAACGTCTCCAGCAGCGTCAGCAATAAAAGGTGAGGTGCGTTACGCCGCTTTAAAACAGACAAGGATCCATGTGCCGGAGTCCCCAGCTCGCGCACAAAATAATAAAATAATAATATTACAACCGGACAACAATCCGGCTTGTAACAACTGGTGTCAGAAGTGGGATCACTTGTTAATAACTCACTCGGTAAATTGCATATATTAGCGATCTAAACAGTATAAAAATCAACGACGCAAAAATATGCCAACGACCGAAGAATTGCTTACGTCGCTGTTGGAGCGCACGTCGCTAGGCGATCGCCGAAAAGAAATTCGCGAAGCTATACGTAGCCTACCGCGATATAATGGCGAATCTAAATCTCTCGGTAGCTTTCTAAGAAGAGTAGCCGAAGAATTTGAACAACTCGAAGCCGAGGACGAACCAAAGTACCTAAAAGGAGTTCTGACAAAGCTTCGAGGTGCGGCATGGAACTCCGTCGAAGGAAAGGGCATCGCGACCGTTAATGCGCTAATTAGGCACTTAAAGGCTAAATTTGCGCCAGGTCGCAGTGCGAGCTCCTACATAGCCGAGATAAATCGTTTAAACGTGAAAACAGACGAAAATGTCAAGGACTATGTCGCACGCACAGAGGGCCTTGTTCGACGAGCTAGGGCTGCAATAAAGGGCGATCGTCCAGCAGCCGAGGCAGCGGGCAGCATTAGAGACCTGGAGGCTCTCGCACTCGATAGTTTTCTTCGAGGCCTACCTGAGAAGATCTACTACTCGATTTGTCATCATAAACCCCAAACCCTCGACAATGCCATCGATTTAGCAATCAATGAAGAACGGGAGCGACGCAATCGACGTCGAGCGCTTGGTGCCAGGAAGGAAAGCGCTTCGCGGTCCCGCAATCGGGCAAAGACCAAATCTCGAAGGAAATCGAAACGCAGAGATCATTCTTCGAGTAGCTCAGCCTCTAGTTCGGAGACTGACACTTCTGACGTGTCGGAATCCGATGAAGACCAAGCAAGCAGCAAAATATACAATGTTGACAGCGATCATTCCGCGTCTGTTGAGCACGAAGACCGTTCCCGTCAAACAACACGCAATCGACGTATCTTCAAACAGGACAAGAGTTTTTCGCCAGTCAAACACTGCCAGTGTTGTGGTCATCAGAAACGTGCCTCCACCGATAGGTCACCGTTTCGGAGATACACACGACCATCGTCACCTTATGTTTCACCACGTATAGAGCCAACGTCCTCAACGGAGTCTTTAAACTACGAGGGCGCTCGCCCAGCCCATCCCCGGGCGAGCGTAAAGGGCAATCAATCACCAAGCCCACGGGGACGCAAGACTCCGCGATATCAAGGAAAGGAAACCGAAGGACAACGAGAACAGAAAGGTACAGTTTCTACAGAAGACATTAGATACTGCTTCCTCAAGGAAATACCGCCAGCCCGAATTAAGATCCAATCGCCGCAGTTCAAATTAGGGCACGCCGAATTCGTCCTAGACGGGGGCTCGTCTCTGAATTTAATTCATATCAGTGCTCTCGACGGGGACTTAACCATCGATATTGACGATACACGCAAGTTCCGGGGAGTTGACCCAACGCTCGTGCGCTCTATCGGAACGATACTTTTGAAGATTCGTAATTCGTACGGGATCTTCCACGTATTTGGCGGCGAGCGATTACCGAGCGCTGACGGATTACTGGGTGCACCGTATTTCCACCAAGAGCAGGTCGAAGTTTCCTACCATCATAAAACAGTGGTAACTTCTCGTGAACCAGTCACCCCCATTCCATTCAGCAACCAAGAGGAAATCGAATCCGTATTAAAGGAACTTGATTCGGTAAAGATTCATTTGGATGGTCGCAGCAGGAAACAGATTGGAATCAAGGTTCGCAACGTCAATGTCTACGACGGATATTTACAGCGAATCGACCTCGGACCGCATGTGCTCATCGGCGATACTGTAGTAAGGAACCACGATGGGACTTGCTATGCCGTGGCAACTAACATGGGGACCGAACCCGTGGACCTAGAAATACCTGCTCAAGAACTCGAGCCGTACGACATAGGATCTCAACCTGTGCTAGATTCAGACTCCGACTGTTCAACATCTGGACAAAACAAAATAAAATCATCTAAGGCAAGAGTGAGTCAAATTTTGCAAACCTTGCGACTTTCGCATTTAAGCAAACTCGAGCGTCAGCACGTTCGTGGGCTTGTCCGGGAATTCCCTGACGTTTTCCATCTACCAGGTGACGAATTTATCGGCTCAACTCACGTACAACACGAAATTCCCACGATTAACGATATACCAATACATACTAAGCAATACCGATACCCTTTAATCCATCAAGAAGAAATAAAGAATCAGGTCGCAGGCTTAATCGAAAAGAAAATAATTAAACCCTCACACTCACCATACAACTCACCCCTGTGGATTGTACCCAAAAAGGAGGATTCCCAAGGGAACAGACGTTGGCGTATGGTAATAGATTATCGAAAACTTAACGAGAAAACCGTCGGCGATAGCTATCCCTTGCCCAACATTACAGAAATTTTGGATCGTTTGGGAGGTGCGAAATATTTCTCGATTTTTGACCTCGCGAGCGGTTTTCACCAAATTGAAGTAGCTGAAAAAGATCAACCGAAAACAGCATTTACCACACCAAGAGGACATTTCGAATTTCTCAGAATGCCCTTCGGGTTGAAAAATGCACCAGCCACATTCCAACGATTAATGGATAGCGTCCTGTCGGGTCTAACCGGAACGGAACTATTCGTTTACTTAGACGATATTGTTATCTTCTCGTCATCTTTGCAAGAACATCAAGCAAAAGCCAAAAGACTTTTTCGACGTTTACGAGAAAATGTATTATCCCTCCAAATTGATAAATGCGAATTTTTGAGAAAAGAGGTGAATTATTTGGGACATGCATTGAACGAGGATGGTGTGCGACCGGACCCTAAGAAATTACGGGCCGTCAAACATTTTCCTGTACCGAAAAATCCACGGAACGTGAGAGAATTCCTTGGCCTCGCCGGTTACTACCGGAGATTCCTCGAGAATTTCTCAGGTCGCGCCAAACCGCTTTCTGATCTCACGAAAAAGACAGTCAAATTTCTCTGGACCAATGAACATCAGGCTAGTTTCGAAGATCTGCGCGACGCACTCTGTAAAGAGCCCATACTGCAGTATCCCGATTTCAACAGGCCTTTCATAGTAACAACCGACGCATCGGATATTGCAATCGGCGCTGTGCTAAGTCAGGGAGAAAAACTCGGTCAAGATTTGCCAGTTCAGTATGCTAGTAGAGTGTTGACCGCAGCAGAAAAAAATTACTCGACAACAGAAAAGGAATGCCTCGCTATGGTATACGCTGTAAAAACGTTTCGGCCGTACATATACGGAAGAAAATTCACGCTCGTGACCGATCACCAACCGCTGGTCTGGCTACACTCGGTAAAGGACCCTACATCAAGACTGATGAGATGGAGGCTGCAGCTCGAAGAGTACGAATATCAGGTCGTATACAAAAAGGGAAAGACCAACTTGAACGCGGACGCTTTGTCAAGAAATCCTCCGGCTGCAAGCTTCCCATTGACGCCACGAGAAGACCCAGATTTTAAACCAAAAGGGGCGAAACCTGTAATTGACCTGGATGCAAGCACAATTGCGAGTAGAATTCGGGAAAAGGGGCGGACAGCAACGAAAACTACGTACCATGACTCCACTTTTTCTGAATCTCAACTAGAAAATGACGAGACAGTTGAAGAGTCTCGACGCTGTAGCATGTGGGCGAAACCAACGCTGGAACATATTGACGAAACGACGGAAACAGCCGACGTCGAACCGTTAACAGACTCTACAGTATCCCAACCCGACCAACCAAACGATGATGAACTTGACACTTCGGCGCAATCGGATCCCTTCGGATATATTTTCGACTCGTCCTTAGCTATCCAAAAGGGTACTAACCATCTCACCATGGACGAAGCCAAGCGGAAACTGCTCAATCTCTCTAAGAACCTCCCAAAGGCAATTGTTAACCCGGAAGAAGCCATACCAATCCTCAACGATGATTCCGCGTGCAGCAATAGCAGCCCAACAGAATCTCAACTCAAGCTTCTCACCAGCGAATTCGGAGTAAGTCCGGATACAGCAGTGGCAATTGAGAGGCTGCGTACGCAGCCTGACAAACCAGCAGGAAAACCATCGAACCAACTAACAACGGAACAAGAGGGGAGGAATTCGAGCCATATTGGCGGCAATCTTCTGTCTCCTAAAACCCGATATGGAAGACTGTCGACAGTACCAACGCCGTTGAAGGGTGAACAACCGGCCTGCGGTTCAACACCACGGGCCATCCGATTTGCACCCACACACACGAAGACCATTTCAGGGACAAATTCCACCAGAACATCTACGATCGACGATGATCAGGAATTTTTATCAGTTACATCCTTATCTTCAGACGAGGATGAGATTGATAGCGAAAGCGACAGCAGTACATCAGAACAAGAAAACGTTCGAAATGTTCTACCTACTAAGACGAGAGTCGTAGTTACTCCCGAACAGTTAACAACAAGAAAGGGAGTCTACCTGCACCTGACATCATCAGACGGGGTGATCCATTACCCTATTGGTAAGCAGCTTCGTGATCTGGGTTACATCGACAATGAAACCATCACAAACGATCTCAAAACGAAGACTGTAGCGCATTGCAAAGCTAAGCGGAATATTGTACTCAGTGCCGCCGCCACCAAGGAATATTATCAGAAAATTACCATCGAAAACCTGAAAACAGCTCTCGACGCACTCAGGGAAGCGCTCAAGCGAGAAAACATCCAAGAATTCAGAATTTCATCAAACGAAGACGGCCACGACGACCTACCCGTAGATGCATTCAAGAAAATCCTGGAAGAAATATTTCTCGAGGGCCCATTCAACATCCAAGTATGCACTGGTCAGATCGAGACCCCACCTGCTCCAAAACGCTTTGATATAATCCGGAAGTGGCACACGGAGCACATCGGAGGACACAAAGGAGTCAGGAAAACATACGAACGATTGAGACAACGATATTATTGGAAGGGCATGAAAAAGGATGTTCAGGATGTCGTGAGATGCTGCCACAGCTGTCAACAACACAAATTGGTCCGCATAAAAACCAGAGAACCAATGATAATTACAGATACACCGGTGGCAGCCTGGGAAAAGATCGCAGTAGATATCGTCGGTCCATTGCCAACGACGAAACGAGGCAATCGTTTCATTCTCACGACGATCGACCTTCTCACAAAATTTGCACGAGCATTCGAACTTCCCGACATGAAATCTAAAACCATCATTCGGACACTAGATCAACAATACTTCGCGGTTCACGGCACGCCCTTATTCCTTCTTAGCGACAATGAGAAATCTTTCGTCAGCCAAAGAATGGAAGAATTCTTGAAGGAAAAAGGCGTACAACATGTGAAGGCGACAACATACCACCCACAGAGCAGTGGATCTCTTGAGAGAAGTCATCAGAGCATCGCTGATTATCTCAAACACTACATCGGTCAACGAACCGAATGGGACGAAGTTTTGCCATATGCTATCCAATCGTATAACGCTACAGTTCATGAAGCGACGAATTTTACACCCTACGAGATGGCATACGGGAAACTTATGAAAACACCAAGCACCTTCCCGTTAAAAGAACATCTGCCAACGACCACGGCATATGTAGCAAATCTCGCCAAAAGGCTGGATGAACTAGCCGAAATCGGAGGAAATAATTTAAATCACCACAAACAGCAAGCTAAACAACGGCATGATCGAAAAACGAATGTCGTGAAATACGAACCAGGAGAGATGGTATACACTCTGCGCGAACCTAAGCAGCATAAATTCGACGCTTATTACGCCGGACCGTACAAAATCGCAAAGGTGCTGGATCAGCATACAGCGCTCATCGACAAACGCGACGGTCAACTGGTTCTCACACACATGGATAAATTAAAACACGCTCATATGGCTGGAGATACGCCACCAGAGCCTGCACCGAGAAATAGAAAAGGAAGACCCCCAAAACCGAAATCAGAGATCGAAGTGAAGGAAAAGAATCCTTGGGGTCGACCAAAGAAAATACCCTCTACAGAATAGCGTCGAATACTACAATCAGGAGATCGACAAGGTTTATGAGGCGCAGCACCACCTTGCAGAGATTGTCGAAAATCAAACACATGCCATACGGTCAGATTTCCACAGTATACACAAAACCTTGGTTGAACTTGCAAATCGAACCACGGAGTTGACTGACCAGCGCCATCGCCACCTGCGAGACGGGAGGCACATAACTTCGATCATCTGGCCATCGCAAACGATGCATATCTTTCGGATACAACCATCTACTAGCAACGGAAGGACCACAGTGCCTCGGGAGTATGGACACTAGACCATACCCGTCTAAGAAGGGAGGGCTGTTACGGACCATTTTTCGTATCCGTATACTTCCGTATTGCTCAACTCGTGTCATTGCCTCCGTGGCCTCCATACCACCGAATGCTCGCAATATTTCGCAATCATAAATCATCAAATTCATGTTCTTTCTTCAAGAAGCGAACCTGCCGGTTTCGAAATATTAGTGCAAGCAAAAAGGGAATGCAACGATCGAACTCTTTGCGAAACCTCATGAAAATCGCTGATCCATTCTTTCGCAATTCACCCCCACGACAACTTAAACGCGGCTATTTGCCGAAAACTTCAAGGCGTCATCCACTTGGTGACTCCTCAGTCTTATTGCGACTTTCCGAACAATCGGTCGAGGGACCTTCACTCCTTAGTGGCAAATCTGCTCGCGTACTTAGGTTCTCGCGGGTACGATCGGTGTCGTCCTTTCTACCATTGAAATTGTGATCGCGTAAGAACTCATCGAATGAAGGAAATACCTTAGCGGCCCTTCATTCACCTTCGTTATATTCGTTCGCGACAATTACCTTAGCGGCATTGCGTGTCGAGTTATTTTCGAAGCCGAATCACCTATTATTCTCCAATAACCCCGACACAACTATATTCTATTATATTTCATTTTGATATACAAGAAACATTATATTTACGTTCTGTGTAAGACCTTTTCAAGTGACGAATAAAGCGAACTGTTAAATTGGGTGAACTAGTGACTACGTTGCAGATTATTCACCTACTACCGAACGCCGAACGTCTCCAGCAGCGTCAGCAATAAAAGGTGAGGTGCGTTACGCCGCTTTAAAACAGACAAGGATCCATGTGCCGGAGTCCCCAGCTCGCGCACAAAATAATAAAATAATAATATTACAACCGGACAACAATCCGGCTTGTAACAGGACCTACAATATCGACAGCACATTTTTCGAACGCTCGGCCCGGTGTCTCTGTGATGACCGTCGGTACCTTCGTATTTTTTCCCGATTTATTTCGCTGACATTTGTCGCACTCTTGTATGTGTGCGGTGACGTCTCGTTTCATTCCCGGCCACACATACTGTTGTCGTATTCGCTGCAGCGTCCGTGTGATGCCTTGGTGCCCACCTAGAGGGGCATCGTGATATTCTTGCATTATCTTCACTCGGTCTTCCTTGCTTGAAGTGGATACGCCAATGCTGCAATTTTCTTCGTCGCTCGCGCTCGTGCTCGAGCATCTCTTTTAACTCACGGGGAGATTCCCCCTGTGCCGCGCTTCCCCAGGTGGCTTCTTCGCCACGTGCTGCCTCGTAGCACGGTGAGTCGTATTCTCGGTCTCTCCTCTTTGTGCGGATATTCGTAGCGCTGCCCTTCTTTTTGTGCTCTCGCTCGTATTGTCACTATCCGAGTCCATATTGTCGGACTCGGTCTCTTCCCTCTCACTTGCGTAACGGCTGGCTGCCATACTATCTTCCTTTATTTTCTCTCTCGCGCTACTGCGCGGAGTCTTCTTTCTTTCTCTATTTAGTTTTTTTGCTCACTTTTCCCTGTTGCTATCAGTCTTTTTTTATCTTCTTTCTCTGTCGCGCTACCGCATTTCCTTTTATTTTTTTCTTTATTATTTTTCTCCGTTCTACTACCGCGCTTTTGTGTAAATTTTTCTTCCGCTTTTGCCTGAGCTCGTGTCAAGGCATATATGCGGCTTATAGCATCTGCGTTTGTATTTGATTTTCTCGTTCTATATAGGATTGTATAGTTATATTCTTCCAATTTTATTCGCTACCTCATAAGCCTTGATCCTGGATCCTTTACGCTGAATAACCATGTCAATGGTTTGTGATCCGTAATTATGGTGAATTTTGTGCCATAAATATACGGACGAAATTGATGTACTGCCCATACGATTGCAAGCAGTTCCTTCTCTGTAGTCGAATAATTAGTTTCGGCTTTGTTGAGTTCGGCTTGCATAACATATGGGTAAATCCTCTCCAATTTTGCCTTGAGACAGGATTGCACCAATTGCCTTATCCGAGGCATTCGTTGTCACGATAAACGGTTTCGTGAAATCATCATACTGGAGTATGGGCGCCGTGATCAGGGCACCCCTTAAATGCTCAAATGAGCTTTGGCATAATTCGGACCATTCGATTGACACCCTTTTTTATCAAATTCTGCGGTAGTACCCGGCTAGTGCCAGGAATGATTGTATTTCTTTTAGATTTCTCGGTATTGGGACATTTTTTACCGCTTTTATTTTCTCAGGGTCAGGTTTCACACCGACTTCTGTTATAATATGACCGAGATATTGCGTTAACCTTTGCATAAATTCGCATTTCTTGGGTTGTATTTTTAAATTAGCCTCTCTTAGCCGCGTCAGCACTTCACGTAACCGCTTGTCGTGCTCGGCGAGTGAGGCTCCGTGTATGACAATATCGTCCAAATATACGTAGCATTTTAGGCCTTGCAAACCGGCCAATACTGTGTCCATTAATCTTTGGAATGTAGGAGGTGCGTTTTTTAAACCAAATGGCATTCGATTATACTCGTAATGCCCTAACGGCGTTGAAAAAGCCGTTTTTGGTTTGCCTTCCTCTGCCATTGGGATTTGATGAAATCCCGAAGCGAGGTCGAGGGTCGTGAAGTATTTTGCCTTTCCCATCTGGTCCAGTATCTCTGCGATATTGGGCACTGGGTAAGAGTCGCCTTCTGTAGCCTCGTTTAACTTCCGAAAGTCAACGACTACCCTTTTTTGGATTATTCCGTCCGCATCTGGTTTTTTCGGCACTACGAGCAATGGGGCATTCCATAGGCTTGTGCTTGGGCGGATTATATCCTCATCTAGCATTTTTTGTGCCTGTCGTTGAATTTCCTTTTTGTGCTCCTCCGGCAGTCCATAAGGTCGCACGTTTATCGGCATTGTCCCGTACTTGAGCGGTATCCGATGCTCGACTGCTTTCGTACAACCAAATAGTTCTCCTTCCTCGCAGATTTCTCGCAAAAATTGCTTCTTCTTCTGTGTTCAAATGCGAGATCCCCTTAATCTCGCGTCATAATTTTTCTGTCCTTTTCTTTCGTATTTCCGCGGTTTTTTCGCTGTCTTCATGGGTTTCCTCTTCTTTCTTCTTTTTGTCGCAGTTTTCTTTTCCCAGGCTAACCTTGCCGATTTCCATTTTTTCCAGTTCGACCGTAGGTCTTTTAATAATTTGCTCTTTCTCGAGCACATTCATTATTATTACAGGGCAAGTGTTTGCCGCTGCCTTTACGATGGCATTGCCCATCGTGACTCCCTTTTGGATTTTTTGTTCCCTTATACATCCTCGGCCTTTTCCCATCGTACTCGCCTGCACTATACATTCTGTGCGGGCGGGTATTTTCAAGTATTTTGTGCCGTGTACAAACGGTATTTTGTGCCCTCGAATTTCTATCATTTTTCCTCCTAGTATGTTTATTCCCTTTTCGACTATACAGTCCATTCCAAAGAGTCCGTCTACTGCTAACAGTACTTCCTTTCCGACCACGTGGAACTTGTGCGTTATCACAGCGGCCGGGGCGTCCAGTTTCAACTCAGTTGTGCAGAGCGTGCGGAACGCCTTGCCCCCAAGGCCGTGAAGTATTATCTCGTCCCCGATGGGTGTTTCCGGATCCAGCTCATTCACTTTTACTATGGTGCACTGGGCCCCTGTGTCACAACGGAGCGTCAGCATTTTGTCGCGAGCCTGCTTTGACGTTATATGTAGGTCACTGGCGTGTACTCGCGGCAGCTGAGCGCTGACGTGGTAAATTCTTCTCGGCGCCTTGTTATTGTGTACATATGGCTTTCCGAGTAGAATGTCCATTATTTTTCCTTGCGATAATTTTTTCTCGTTCACCTGAACGCATTTTGTATCTCTCTCTATTCAGAGAACGCCGACTGCTAATGAACTGACGGTTCTTTTGGGCGTATTTTCTTGGGTTTTTTTATTTGGCCTATATTCATTTTGTTTTCTTGGGAAATTATTGTTTGGTGCGTAATTGTAACGCTTCTGTTGATAACTCGGGCCTAGCCATCCTGGCCGTCTTCTACAGTCGTTGAATCTGTGACCCGGTTTTTTGCAATAATTGCAAACTATTTCTGCTTGATTCATCGTTTTCGTTGGCACTGGCAAGCTATAACGCGCTTCTGTTTGCGCCTGATGCGACGCGGGCCTTTGAAACGGGAACGATTTTCGCCCCTCGTGGACGTGTGACGGTGCGGACTGTCCGCTACTGTGGGAGACGCTCTTCGCGATTGTTTTTGTTCCTTCGGCCGATTTTTCCTCTTTCGATTGTTCCGCGGATTGCTTCCCCTAACTCGTGGTACCCGCGTGACCTTACCATTAGCTGCAGGTCCTTGCGAAGTCCATGTTCGAAATTATTTAGAGCAAAATGCCTAATTAACTGTTCGATAGCCTTCCGACCAATTTCTAAATTGACCATGGGCGTGCAACCCTTGATTAAATCCATCATTATAGATTGGATGCGGTTTGCGTAAGTTTGTACAGTCTCGTCATGTTTTTGTCTACAGGAATTGAATTCGATTTGTAGCGCGGGGACTGTTCGCTTCGCCTCGTACAGTGATTTTAATAACGTCAGCAAATCGTCGAACGTCTCTACGTATTTGTAACGCAGGTCTGCCGCGGCTGTGCCTTGTAATTTGAGATGCAATATAGCTTGTAATAAATCAGCGACATTTTCGGGACGGACTCGAATTGACGCCTATTTTATTACCGTATAAAATCTGTAACGGCTTCCGGTTAGCATGCGTCGAATACGGGGATGCTCATTGGAGCCTCTTTCATTGACATATAGTCGTCGTGTTCGACCATTGTTACTGTCCGTTGATTTAATAGCGTAAAATCTTGGTGATTTAATTCGCGATTTCTTTCGGTTTCAACGGGATTAAATGTTTCGTCAGCACTGGTCGATGCGTCTGACGAATTGTGTTCCGAAGGCTGATTATGCTGACGCTTCGGATTTAAATATTTCGCGTACGTTACGGGAGTCAAATCTAGTTTTTCTGTGCTTGGATTTTCCCTACGAACTTTCGGCCTAAATCACTTTCACCGTCGTAACTTACGACAGTATTAAAAAGCGAATCTAATGATCGCGATAGTTCGTCTCTCCCGGGCAATCGATACCGGTCTGCTTTTTCTTCGTCCGACATAGCCGAATTCTCTGGCTTTGGAGGACTTTATTTATAAAATATTCCGTCACAGGTGGATGATCGCAAGATGCATGCTGATAGATGATCTACTGATCATCCTAGCCTTCGTTCCCTCGTTTCGTACTCTGCGTCTGGGTACGATTTTCCCGATTGTTGAGTCTTTCTTCCGTTGATCCTCGGGATCCGGGTTTTCTGGGATTAGCTCTGCTTGGCTGTAGCCTATCCTCTAGATTCCTCTTCCGACTCGGTCGGGATGTCTCACTCTAGCACACGGGTTGACTCGGTCATTCGCTTATGGTGCTTGAGTGGTTATTGTGCGTGTCCACGCACAATGAACGAACTTTTCGGCAGATCCCACCGCTGCCACCAATGTTGTATCCCCGGCTCGAGAACCCGGGATAAGTATTTTTGGGATCGTTGCGAAATTAAGAGTTGGAACTCAAGTTCGTTGAATAGGAATATAAGTTCATTACTGGGCTGGTCTTATAATTGAATTTACAGTGTGTCGGTCCTACCTTATGACCCAACCGTTCAAAAGCCAACCAAGGACTGTCTGTTCCCTGGTGTCTTCTCTTAATTGTCGACTCTGATTGTCGTAATTTGCCCCAGATCAATCATCATAAGATGCTTGGTCAGGATGTGTCGCAAAGTGTCTTTTTGACGTTTGCATTTTGGCGAAAGTGTAACTCTCGCAAAGAGGGCAATAAAGTGTCACTCTCGCAAGGAGGGCAACAAAGTGAACTCTCGAGTTGTGCATACCCTTTTGTATTGCACAAGTTTGCGGACACAACATTATGTTATACTTCGGAGCGAACGGTGTATTCTCACCGCTACATCGCGGATCGCGGAACGAGTCGAGAATCGAACCGCCACGGAGTTACTTACCCTGACGCACACGGTCTCGCGACGAGGTGTCGCTCATCTACATTCAATACCAGCGGATTCCACTGAGAAGGAGGGGGGGGGGGGTCTCGTCTAATAACGGCCCTCCGCACCTCGCGTCAATGGACTCCGTTGGGTATCAACGAGTGACAACGGAAAGTCGTAAATTCCAAAGCTGGATCGCTGGCTCGAAGTCCCACTCCGAGCTGTCTGTCTCCTTCTACAGCCGGTCATCAGCCCGATGAGTCCGTGACCCAATCAGCTCCCGGGACGGGAGCCGAAGGCAATTTTCACGTCCAATAATTATGAAAATGCGAACATTATCGGCAAGGTCAACGCCGAAAAATCGAAAAGGCAGTGACTAGGCAAGGGGTGGGGGTCGGGACCCAGGTCCGCGGAAAGGCTCCTCGCAAAAATGTCATCACTTGAGTTCTGGTCTGGAGCGAGGAGAGGTGCACTTCCCAAGCCGTAGCCGTTCCTGCCACCCAAGAAAGCGACGCCACCGGAAAAATCGTAGATCGAGACCGAGGTTTTACCGGATCGAGATCTTCTGAAACTGTAGCGGTGAGGCCATCGTTTCGCTCGTCAAACCCGTTGTAATGCGCGCGCTGTGGCCCGTTGGGTAAAGTCCTGAATTTTGAAATTATTTAGAATATTAAAGTCACGAACGATATTGTCGCGGCGGATCAGTAACGGACGGGAAAGATCAAGTCACCTTGGGCGATTCCGTCATTCGCGAAGACCTCGTTAAAATTAAATTAAAGTAGAGCCGCCGAGAGAGGTTCATTTTTCAAGTACCAGAACCAAAGTCATTTAGCATAAGTTAGAATTAAGATATTATTTGCTTGTCGTACCGAAATAGAGATAAAATTACGATCAAGAAGAAATCTGTACAAATTTAGGAAAAATAAGAAGACTGCGAATTGCGCGTATCCTGAACTGATCCCGCCGTATGCGGGAGGTGCAACATAAGGCGCCCTATCCCGTACGAGTCGGACGAGAGTTGATTGTGGGATGCGAGTACCACAAATCGTGTCACAAATTTTGGCGCCCAACGTGGGGCCCGATTCGCGATATTCGCGAATAATAGTACAGATTTCTTCGTCGGTTATATTTTTGTGTTGCATGTTTATCCCGCCTTGCACGCGTAGAATATAATATTTAGCCTTTCTTATGTGCTGGAATTATTTCCCGCCGTAAAAGTCTCGACTGGGCTAGCGCGACGCCTCGCGAGACGCGGGCCTAGCGTGATGGAGTTCGGGAACGCCCGTGAGATTTCGACGTCCCGACGAACGAGCGCGTGCGATGGAGCGCCAGTCGAGCATATGCTAGAAGAGATTAGATACCGGCGTAGGAAAATTTAGCGTTCACGAATCTAGTATAGAAGTGCAAGCTCCCAAAAGGGAGAAGAGCGAGAAAAAGAGAGAGAGAGAGAAAGTGAGCGAGCAAAAGAGAGAGAGAGAGAGAAAGTTCGTCCAACGTGTCGAGAGAGGAGTTCGGGAAGAAAAGGACACCGAGACCCACGTCAAGTACCGGGCGGGATGAACCCTGAGTGGTTCAAGCAGATCCGCGTAAAGTTCGGTTTAACATCGTAGATTAATGTGATCTCGTTGAGTGCCCCGTCGATTAATTAGAGAACCGTAGATTGGATTGGCGTGCGAATTTTAGTGAGACATAAAGAACGAATCGGTTAAAATATATTTTATACAACAACGGCGAGTCTAGTGACAAGTGTCACGTCTGTCGTGTTTTGTTTTGCGTTTCGTCCTTCCGACGAACGAGACGTGCATAACTACCCACTTTGAATTTTCTCCTTTATTATCGCAACGATCGTGAATTGTCCGGGAAGACGTTTTATTTGATTTCGTTTGACATTTTTTGTGTTTTATCTTTCAGGAATACGTGTCGTCTGTGAATAAAATTTTTTTAATTCTTCTCTAAGACCGGGACGATCGAGAATTGTTCGGAGAGTCGTTTTATTGTTAAAAACTTTGTTTTCTTTCTCCTTTCCGCGTCTTATCGTTTCGACAGCCGAATCGTATTAATTACACGTTACAATTTGCACCTTTATTATCGTAACGATCGCGAATTTTTCGGGAAGCGGTTTATTTTATTTAATTTAACATTTTCTTTGGTGTTTTATTCTTTCGGGCATACGAGTTGTGTGTAATTACAAATCAAATTTTTTTTTAATAAGGACGATCGAAAAGTGTTCCGAAAGTGGGTTTTTTTGGGGGGCTTCTTCCACTAAACTTTTTTGTGCCTTACCGTTACGACAGTCGAGTCGTTCGTGAATATAATTTTTTTAATTTTCTATTATTACCAAGACGATTCGGCATTAGTTGGGAAGTGTTTTTTTTTTAATCAATTAAACATTTATTCTGTGACGCCGCTTTGCGACGGTCGAGTCGTTTTAATTTAAAAACTTTAGTTTTTTATTCTTTTTTCTTTCTTTATTTTTTTAATTTTTTTTTTATTATTCCCAGGACGATTAGAAATTGTCCGAGAATGGACACTCTTATTATTTCTTTTTACATTGTTCTTGTTTGGTGCGTCCCTCGTTCTGACGTTCAAATCCTTTGATTGCCGATTTTAAAAATTTTCCATTGTTCGCGAGACGATCCCAGAACCGTTCGAAAGTTTTTTTTGCTCTCGCGCCCGAATCCACGTTAGTCGCTCGCTACGAGGTCGTAGCGGGACATACACACCGAGCGGCCGAGAGTTTGTTTTTATTTTTTTTGTGACGCTCTCAAGCTCCTCGAGGCTTCGACACAAGGCGTATAAGAAAATAATCTTTCTTTTCCTCTTTCTTTTAAAGGAAGAGTTTGAGGCACTCATCGAGAATCGCTAACCGTAGCGTAGGAATAAACTGTGTATTTCCCCCTTATTATTTCGTGAACCTCGTATACCCCGGACGAAAATAATTTCGTTCGAATTGTCGGGAGAGATCGCGGGTTAGGGTATCGGAAACCGACAGACCCGCGCGCGCGAAACGAAGAATGAGAAAGAGTGGGGGATATCGCATTGAACGCGTCGAACGAGAGAGAGCGCGGCGTGCCGCGTATGCGCGATTTGACAGGTCCCTTTCGGGTAAATTCTACCATTCTCTCTATTACACGCGAGCTGAACCATCATGCAGCGCACTCCACCTAGCGCCGCGCTGCCACCCGATCAACCCTACCGCGAAAAATCGAATAAAGAAATGCCGGACAGCGGTGTCGGAACGATACCGAAGAATTCGGTGCCAGAGCCCTTAGCGGAAGCGAGAGGCGGATTAGGGGGAGGACCGACAAACTTGAATAATAAAAACCCCTTCCTCCGTGATGATGGTACACCAATAGGAGCAGCCGAGGTTCGACCGCCCTCGCAGCCTCCCGGTGTACGGGAGAGAGCGCACGAGGCCGGGACGCGAGACCCCGCATCTCGCGTTTCTTTTGCATTCCCTCCCAGAGAACACGATCGACCGTCAGCATTTTTTTGGGATAATCGGGAATGGGCCGCGAATCGAAATCCTAACCATCCAGATATTCAAGCTACGTAGCTGACAATACACTCCTTCCTGTACGAATTCAGTACACCTACGCCTAGAGAGTCAGCCACTATGTGTTCCACATATGAGATCTTGCGGAAATGGGGAATTCGTTTGTCGGGGGAGGTCGGAGAGGACGTCGAGAATTTTTCATTATTGCTCGCGAGAGGCCGACGAATGCTTCCCGCCTCAGATACAGATCTTCTGAACTGTCTCAATTTCTTCTTTCGGGATACCGCGTTATGGTTGTACCGGACGAAACGACCGAGCCTCTCAACGCTTTCCAATCTCGAGTCGGCTATGCGTAGCAGGTTCGGGAGCCCAAATTATCAGATGGCGCTGAGAGAAGAAATTTTGGGGCGAGTTCAGGGAGCACACGAGCCATTTTCGAGGTATTTGACGTGCATGCGTGCCCTGTTAGATAGGGGCAAGCCCCCGTTCGCGATGTGGGAGCAACTCATGTAAGCGTGGCGGAATATGAGCTCGGATCCCACAAATATCTTATTCAGCTCAGTACCGTTTACGATTTTGACGATCTGGACGTTCGCGCGCGAAGCATCGAACATAGTAGGGAGGAGGAGCGGTACCGACCACAACCTTACGTGTTGTGAGGTCGTGTCGAGGTCTGTCCCCTCCGTCGGGCGATGGGGAAAAAGATTGGTGAGGCTCGTCTTTTCCCGCTGGGGTTTCCCTCAGGTTTGGCTGACGGACAATGGTACGGAGTTCAATAACCAGACCATTCGTGCCGTCGCTGCTGAGCGGGGCATGTATCACACGATCACACCGCCATACCACCCCCAAGCTAACCCCGTCGAGCGGGTAAACCGGGTCGTGAAGACCATCGTAGTTTCCTTTTTAGAGGGGGGCCACAGGGCATGGGACTATCACCTCTCGGATTTTAGATTTGCGTTCAACACGGTCGTACACTCATCTACCCATAACTCGCCGGCGTTCCTAAATTTCGGTAGGGAACCGCGGCCCCATCATTTCTATAGAGCCAGGGAAGAAGGCCAACCCGAAATAGTTCCCTTGGCACCCGAAAAATGGTCCGCTCGCGTCCGGGATCTCGCAGAAGTTCACGCGAAGGTCTCTCATGATCTAGAGGAAGCGTATCAACGCCAGGCCGTGCAATACAATCGGCATAGGCGTGAGAGGACGTTCGCGGTAGGCTATCTCGTACTTCGAAAACAAAGATTCCTATCATCCGCGGCCCAAAACATCGCGGCGAAACTCGCGCCGAAATACGCGGGTCTGTTTAGAATTATCCGCGTACTATCTCCTGTAGTATACGAGGTTCAAGACGAAAACGCGGGTAGGGTCGTGAAAGTCTCGATAGAAAACCTAAAACCTTACCTTCCCCCGTATAGAACCGTGGCTGAGACCCCACGCGCTTCAAAGACCCCGGAACGAGCACCGCAGCCACCACCGTTACTGAGGCCAATGCCGTGCCCTCGCCGGGGGTGTTAGAACTGCGGCGCCCTCGGTCATCATAAGGGCGAGTGCCCGAAACCCCTGAAAGAGGAGGGTTTTTGCTTTGTCTGTGGACGCGTGGGAGCGACGGACAGAACGTGCGGCGTTTGCCGCGCATATTGGGAGAGCCTGGCGCCAGTTTCCGTGCGACGGGAGCGGGAGCGACAACGGGGTGCCAGGGGCAGGCGAGGAGGAAAAGACCCCGAAGAAGCGTGATGGGGACGCTCACGGGAGCTCTCACACCAAATCCGTTTTGTTAGGAGGATGCGACGGATAAGTGGCCCCGCACCTCGCGACAGTGGACTTCGTTGGATATGAACGAGCGACATCGAAAAGTAGCAAATTCCAAGGATGGGTCGCCGGCTCGAAGCCCCACTCCGAGTTGTCTATCTCCCTCTACAGCCGATCATCACCCCGATAAGTCCGTGACCCAATCAGGTCCCGGAACGGGAGCCGAATGCAATTTTACGTCCAATAATTATGAAAATGCGAACGTTATCGGCAAGGTCAACGCCGAAAAATCGAAAAGGCTGTGACTAGGCAAGGAGTGGGGCTCGGGACCCAGGTCCGCGGAAAGGCTCCTCGCAAAAATTTCATCACTTGAGTTCTGGTCTGGAGCGAGGAGAGGTGCACTTCCCAAGCCGTAGCCGTTTCCGCCACCCAAGAAAGCGACGCCACCCGAAAAATCATAGATCGAGACTGAGGTTTTACCGGTTCGAGATCTTCTGGAACTGTAGCGGTGAGGCCGTCGTTTCGCTCGTCAAACCCGTTGTAATGCGCGCGCTGTGGTCCGTTGGGTAAAGTACTGAATATTGAAATTATTGAGAATATTAAAGTCACGAGCGATATTATTGCGGCGATATTATACCAGAACAGTCATTTAGCATAAGTTAGAATGAAGATATTATTTGCTTGTCGTACCGAAATAGAGATAAAATCACGATCAAGAAGAAATCTGTACAAATTTGAGAAAAATAAGAAGACCGCGAATTGCGCGTATCCTGAACTCATCCCGCCGTATGCGGGAGGCACAAGATAATAAAATCGATTCCTGTTTTCACCAAATCTCTGAGTGGTCGTGTAAAGAACGATCTCGAATTAATTCAATTCGCAGTTCAAACAGCCTTTCTCTGTGGGCGATTGGAGGAAATTATATGTATGAAAGTACCGGATGGACTCAACGAAAACGAAGATTCAAGAGATGGCGCAGTGAAAAAGTGGTGTGTAGACTAGAGAAATCACTATACGGTTTAAAACAATCTCTAAGGTGCTGGAACAGCAAGTTCACATAATTTCTAAACGAGTTTGAGTTCAGAGTGCGAAGCCGAACCGTGTGTATTTACCGGTCGATTTGACAGTTAACCTGAATATTTAGCTCTATTTGTCGATGATGGTCTGGTAGCAGCAAATTCGGAAAATACTCTCGAATATATAATAAATCGGTTAATACGTTTAAAGTAACGTTTGGCGATTCGAGTCCAGTCGTCGGGTTGCAGATAGTGCGAGACAGAAAAGAAAAGACGTCAGTAACACACCAAAGAGTGTATACAAATAAAATGATCGATCAGTTTCGAATGAGTGACGCAAAAGTCGTGAGCGTGCCTGCGGATCCGCACGCAGCGTTATCCCCTCCAGAAACAGACAAAAATGTACCGGCGAATGTACCTTTTCGTGAAGGTGTCGAATCTCTGATATTTTTAGCAACTGTATCGCATCCGGATATATCGTACACGGTAAATTCAGTCAGTAGATATCTAGCAAATCACGATCACGTTCATTGGCGAGCTGTGAAGCGTATTTTCGCTTATAAACGAAACAATAACTTACGGTATAATGTATCGAGGCGGCGGTAGTAATTTCGAGTTGATCGGTTTCTCGGACGCTGATTATGCGGGTGACATAGAAACAAGGCGATCGACTACCCGGTTCGTTTTCATATTGGTCGACGGTGCAGTTACTTGGTCTTCGCAAAGACAAAAGATGGTCATCTTGAGCACGACAGAAGCGGCCTACGTGGCTAGATCTGCAGCAGCGCGAGAAACAATTTGACCACGCAATTTGTTGTCTGGTATCGCATGTCCATTTGTCAGTGAGACTACATTATACGTAGAAGACGATAGCGCTATTAAGGTAGTCAAAAACCCAGTATTTCACAAGAGAACGAAACACATAGACATTCGATACCACTTTATACGAGAAAAGATGGAAAATAAATAAATGAAAGCCGAGTACGTTCCTTCTGAAAATCAACGAGCAGATATTTTCACGAAGGCTATACGAAGGACCGTTTTAGAAAACTATGCGAGGACATGAATATGTTACTGGTCAATACAAAAGTCGAGAACGGTGGTAGTGTTAAGAAATGATCTGGCATTTGCATATTAACTATACCGTCGGATTATCGGAGTCGACTGTACAGGCAAGACTCCGTCAAACGTGGTGTGCGTGCGCCGCTATTGAAGAAGGGACTTCGGGTATCTCCGTAGATACTCGGGCTCGGACAAGTCTCGGGTAGATCGTTGCGCGTAGCGTCACTTGTCGTTGGAGTACATTGCGAAAAAGAGCTGCTATATCCCTCGTTACATACAGAGTGGATCAATAACTATTAGCACCTTGAATATTTATAGTTTCGAAAAATAGGTTCAAAGAAATAATTTCTGAAATGAAATTGCACAGTACGAAAGGGGGTATCCGATAGCGATAATAGTTTTTTTGCAGGTGGAGATACTGCCGACATTTGAAGGTCAACTCCATTTTTTTAAATGGATCGTTATGGTTTTTTCTGTATTATGAAAGAGGAGCTTAAAACGGGTTCAACGACCTATAACGTAAGGTCATTGAAGGTCATAGAAAGTACGGAAAGGAGATAATACTTACAGTTTCGGTAGTAAATAAAATTACTACGTTTATTGCAAGTGTAAAAAATTACGACCATCAGTATCAATGCAACATTGGATTCTTTTTTTGATTGATTGACTTGCAAGTTTTAGAGCGTCAGAACTTATTGATGCGTAGGCTGTAATAATTCTTCGTTGCATGTCATCAAGTGTAGTTGGTACTACTTTGTACACTTTATCTTTCAATAAATCGACGTAACAATACTTATCTTATCATGTTTATCTTACCCTGCAAACGTATGAAAGTGTCATTGAAACAGTGTTTATTTTCAGTGAAGTGAACCGTGAGTATCATCGCCTGTCTGTTCTTTCTTTAACTGTCTAGGAAATGTGTAAACGTACATAATAACGTACGCATTGATATTGATGGTCGTCATTCCGAACACTTACTATAAACGTAGTAATTTTATGTACTACCAAAACTGTAAGTATTACCTTCAACGACCTTACGTTATAGGTCGTTGAATTCGTTTTAAGCTCCTCTTTCATAATAGAGAAAAAACAAACCGATCCATTTAAAAAAAATGGACTTGGCCTTCAAATATCCGAAGCACTTCCACCTGCAAAAAAAACTATTATCGCTATCGGATACCCCCTTTCGTACTGTGCAATTTCATTTCAGCAAATACTTCTCTAAACCTATTTTTCAAAACAATAAATATTCAAGGTGCTAATAGTTATTGATCCACCCTGTATACACAGGGTGTCCTAGAAGTACCGTACGCCCTTCTAGCATCTGGTAGGAAACAAATTCTGAGACGAAAAGTCCTCAGTCATTTTTTGATCAGACGCATGGATAATTAATTATTAACTAAAATAAATAGCTGATCAGGTGCGCGCTACAGCGGAAAGAGAGCGTAGAGGGGAGGGACAGGGGAATGCGTTGTCATTGTGTGCGCCTGAAAATGTGTGGGGAGGGCAAATTCCGAAAGCATGTGTGTGTGTGTGTGTGTGTGTGTGTGTGCGTGTGCGTGTGCGTGCGTGCGTGCGTGCGTGCGTGCGTGCGTGCGTGCGTGCGTGCGTGCGTGCACTTACACACATACTTTCGGATTTTTCCCTCCGCACACATTTTCAGGCGCACGCAATTACGACGCATTCCCCTATCCCTCCCCTCTATGCTGCCTTTCCGCTGTAGCGCGCACCTGATTGGCTATTTATTTTAATTCATAAGTAAGTATCTATACATCAGATCAAAAAATGACGGAGGCCTTTTCGTCTCAGAAATTTTTTCCCACCAGATGCTAGAGGGGCGCACGGTACTTCTTGGACAGCCTGTATATATTGAATAAAGGAAACGTTTATGGCAGTATTAAGAAATACGTAGAAAACTGGTCGATTTCATTCTCCTCTCTCCTCTGTACACGGGAAAGATTCAACAGAGGGTAAATACGCACGATAGCAGCACCCTCACTCATCGACAAAAAACCTATATTTATTTAACGCTAAGCGAGCGATAGCCGAAACGTACCACAAGACCAAAAGCGAAAGCGCCGCACTTAGGTTCTCACGCATAAACATAACCAACGATAGACGAATTTATGAGAAGAGCGTACTCGCAGCCTCGGAAGAGAAACCCTACGCCTAGAGCACCCGAACAAAATACAGGGACCTAACTACGCCAGAATCCCACCTTGTCCTAAAACCCAAAAAATCCGACGAGAAAAACTCGCGCGCGTCAGAACACGTCACCCGATCATGTCGCAAGACCTGCGAAACCACGGTCGCTGAACCCGATTTTCGGACAAAGAACAATGGCCGGATTTACCATGGTGGTGACCTAATAAGTAGACGAACAAAACTAATTCCACGCATGACGCCGACCTACATCAGAACCTACGTCAGTGTACATTCTCACGATTGATTAACCAATCACTAAGAAGCACCGATCCGAAAATGCATTCGCTCAAAAAAGCTCCTTCCCCTACAACCAGACTTTCTTAATTTTCATATCACGAAGGAGCAGACACTCTGTGAACTCCGAACAGAACAGTTGCCTTACAAGGCTAAATCCTTTTGCTTTGCGTTTCCGTGTAATCATTGTACGCCTAATTGTAATCATGTATCTTTGCACTGAATTATAAGTTTGTAAGAGTTAAACGTAATAAATGTGAACTATGTGAATTAACCCATTAACGCCCAAGAATCGCGATTTTTTCCTTCATTTTCAAGCCAGATTTTTATTATATAAAAAAAATTATAAAAAATGAAGAGATACGTTCCCTAGTATTTTCGAGGGTGCTCTTTCAGAATCTGGGGTCAAAATCGGGTTTTGTCCATTAGGAAAAAAAATATGGCGGCTTTTAAACAAAACAAAACAGGAAAAATCGACGACACTTTTTTTTCAAATTTTTTTTTCACCTCGAAGCCGTTGAAAAGTCCGGTTTTTTTTTCAACCATGGGTGCATAGAATAGTGACGATTGAACAATCAATTTTTTAAATTCGTCGTTGTCAACATATTCACCCCCAAAATGGCGGTTTTCACCCCCTGCGTGACACGAAAAATTTCACGCTCGGTGTCCCAAATGAAAAGTAGTTGGATTTGGACGAAAATTGGTACTCGGAGGTTTTTGAGGTCGCTGATTACGATTCTGTTCTCAAAATTCCGAAATTCAAAATGGCCGATCCAATATGGCGGACACAAATGCAAAAGTTCATTTGAATTGGATAAAACGTGGCACTTTGAGCGTATAACGTAAGCCCACCTCTGGCACGGCCACAGGGTACCTAAAACTTTAAACGCGATTTTCTCGAAACAGCATTTTCCAATTGGCGTGACAAATAACTTCAACAATTTTCAGTCGATTTACTTGAAATTTAAAATTTATGTGCCTGATTGCATTTCGCAGAGAAGTGCGTACGGAATTTCTGATTAATCGAAATCTTTTCATTTTATGAGCAGTTTTACACGAAAGTTGTCACTGGAAATTCATTCAAATACCTACAACTCAATTCAAATACCTACAACTTGTGAGTAAAACAATATTTTTTAAATTCCGAACGTACTTCTGTAGGTATTCTTATGTAGATTGAATAGAATTATTGTTTTTTGTTCTAGGTAAAAATTGTGGATGCTAAATCACACGCCGCGGAGCGCCTAAAAAAAGATAACAAAACCAAATATTAGTATTCTGCCATTTTGCACATCGAAAAAAAAACAATTTCTAACAGCTTGACATTCACACTAAATAGATGTGTAACTAATTTTATGAGTGAATCACTTATTCCTACGGAAAAAAATGTGAATTCGCACATGATTTTATACCCGTTACTGTGGTCTAACCCATTAATCCGACCGGAAATACTTCCCTCGTACTCGTACGAAACTCCTGCGACCACGAAATTGAAATTGATAAGCCGACAGTGCAAATAGAAGAAATCAAAGAAGAGAAATTGATAAACGAAACAAAGGAAATAAATACCCTCAACAAAGAGGACAAGATCGAAAGACAGGAAAAAATATGGGAAGAGCCCAAAAAAATCTCAAATTTCAATAAAGACGAAGAATGATTTCTACGAGAACTCAGCGAAGAATACGTTAACATATTCCATTTGGAAGGCGAGAAACTTAGATTCACAAATATAGTCGAGTATCGCATAAATGTACCAGCAGGAACGACTCCCGTTAAATTCGTCCGTCCGATTCCCGGAAGTACACAAACAGAAAGTCATGCAGCAGACCGAAGGGATGATGAAAGACGGAATAATCCGATTGAGCAAGAGCCCATGGGATGCTCCTCTACTCGTCGTTCCAAGGAAAGGCGACACGGAAGGCAACGTTCAAAAAATAGTAGTAGTATATTTCAGGAAATTGAACGACGTAACGGAAGGTGACTCGTACCCGTTACCATATATCACCGAAATATTGGACAAATTGGGACAAGTAACATATTTCTCAACCCTCGATTTGCCATCAGGATTTCATCAAATCCTGATAGCAGAGGAGGATAAGCCGAAAACAACTTTTTCCGCTCCTCTCGGGCACTGCGAATACAATCGAATAACATTCGGGATAAAAAAAACGCCCCACCACCCTTCGAGAGGGTAATGGACGCCATACTTGCTGGCTTACACCGACTCAAGTGCTATGTGTACCTGGATGACTTCGATTTCGATGAAATTTGGCATGCTTGTAGAATGGGTAAAAATAGACGACACGTATTTTTTTATATCGGCGGAACCCGATTTTGAAGGGTTGAAACGTGCCCACTGAAATTGAGGTGTTTTTCGTCGATAAGGTTTTAACGGTACGAGATATAAAAAAAAAACTTCGAATTGCAACAATCTTTATTTTTTCGTGTACTATACCTTGGAGATGAGAAAGATGCAGATAGCAACAAGTTTCATATTGTTTATTGCAAAAATGCAATTTTTTCAACCGTATCTCCGAGAATTTTTAATCGATTGGGATGTAAATTTTCCATACATGTAGAGAATGGAAAAATGCGGATACGGATTTTGTTCTTTTTACGATTAATATCTTGTTAATTGTATTATCTTACAATTAAGGGGTTGAAGTTGGCCGTTGATTTTTTAGCCAAGAGCATCGTATAATCAGCTAGCCTTTTAGCATTTCGGTCTAAATTCACGTCAATATATGTTCGTATTAAGACGCAATTGCATATTTGTATCTTAGCAGCCCCCCCCCCCCCCCCCCCAAACGGTCGCTCTCTCGAAAGGCAAACGTTCAAAGTTCTTACCGTGCGGCATGAACGGAAAGTTGTAGCAATAAAAACGGGTTACAAAGAAAGTACAATCAGTTAAAATAGTCGATACACATTTTCTCGTTTTGGCGGACCGACATTCTTAAGGGGTCAACGCGCCCTTAAAAATATTGTTCTTTCTATAGCTCGTGAATGGGCCGAAATAAAAATAAAGTTCGAAGGGAAAGAATGTTGTATTCTCCGACTACTAGACGTTTATGATGATAATGATGAGTACAGCAACAAATGGCGTGTTGTTTATTGCAATAATTCGTGAATTACTTGTGAAAAGTCTCTCTTCAGTTTCCCACTAATATGGGCACAGGCAAGGCTCGGAATCACGGACCGACTTCGTACTTCGGGAAGCGACTGGATTACAATTATATATTTACGAAGAAATTCCACTCCGCTAACCGTATCGAAGGCATTATTTACAGAGATTACAGCGTTTTTGGGTTGCTGCTGCAACTCAAGAACACAATGATGCAAACATTTTTATCAGCTTATAACGCAGCATAATTTAATCTTTATCTTTAATTTTAATTTCACAAACAGCAGAACCAACGAAGGAAAGAAATGAATCTTCGCAAAAAGCGACTACGCCCCATGATAACCTTGAAATCGCATTTTTAAAGATTAATAGCAGTTCTGGTAATAGCGTGTGTCGTCGTAATTTTTTTCTTGTGTACTTATCAATTGGGTTTCAAGTCGTATACATTCACCAACGATCATTGTCGCTGTAGTTACGACGAAGAAGCCAGCCATACATTTTGAGTTCCAAATACGAATAAAAATGTACGTTAATCCGGTGAATGTTATTCAACTTCTATCCATAGCGATAAGTGCTATGAATTTGCCTCGCACTCCAACCACCGAACAGGAAAAACAGTTCAGTAAGGATCTAGAAAACATAATCATTGAAGCGATGGATCAACCTATAAAAATGACAGTCGAAACTGGTTTGAGTTTTCTTTCACCAAATGAAATTCACAAAGCAGCCGCAATAGAAGATGACAGTAAAGGAGATTGGCACGGCCAACAATACCTAGATCCAAACATTGATGAAAATGTATGTACCCAAGATATGGAAAAATTGAGTTACAAATACAAGACAAGAGCTGTAGATTACTGGAGATCCGCGGCAAATGGGAATAGAAAGTTATCAACTGTTCTAACGAAATTCAAAAAGGTGTAATCAGAGCCGCAGTTACGCCGGTAGGCCTATAGTATAAATAAGGGTGACACCTGCAAAGAAAAGTAAACAAAAATAGCTCACTACACGTTAAATAATTTTAATGATGTTTTTGACAAAAGGCTGCCTGTCCATGATATAGATCTTCGACGACGGGCCTTACGTGCACGAGAAATTGTAGAAATGCCAGCCGTAAATTTCCAAGCATCCGCTTCTTGGCTAAGGGCATATAATAACCAACATGGTGTCACGGAAGATTACTAAATATGTAACATAAAAACAATTATTAAACGCTCATTCACTTAAAACAAAGCTATCGAATTTATAGAAATGGTGAAAGTCAACACAGCCAATGTTAGGGCTGAAAATACATTTAATTCTGATCAGCTACATACAGGCCGCACATTGGCGAAAGAAGGGCAGAAATCCGTTGAGACAGTAGTGCAATCGAAAACATCAACAACACAAAGTTATACTATACAGCCTTTGATTTCTGCAAGTGGCAAGCTTTTGGCATTTATGTTGATCGTTCTGAATGAACCTACTGGCAAATTTCGTCCTCGAGTGGAACAAACTATGTTCAGAACTGAAAATATATTTCTATTGGTTTCGAAATCTGGAAAATTGACGACTAATCATTTCAAGTGCTGGTTTCAAGAAGTATATATGCCCAATACGGGTCCAAAATCGGCAACACTTCTGGATTCTTGGAGCGGTCAAAGTCTGACTGCATTTAAAGTAATGGATATGCAAGGGAAAAGTATTGCAGTTTTGACCATTCCAGCAGGTAAATATATTGCACTACTTTCATTAGTTCTGTAGACAATTGGTTCTTATGAAAATTAGTAATTCCTGCAGGTACAACTGGAATGATACAGCTCCTTGGTGTTTATGGCTTCCGTGTATGGAAAAACTTCGTCAAACACTTTTTTGACGCAGTAATACCATACAATTACGACGTCAATCTGCATTTGAGAGACAATATTGTTAAGTTACAATCTCTTACACATAACCAGTTTTCTTCTCAACCGTTTACAAACCTTTTCAAATATGCGTGATACAAAAGCTGTTACGAAGAAGAAAGACCACTAAACTTCGAAAATCCGGTAGAATTTTGCTTTTCACAAAGTGTGCCGACATGCGATATATGCAGCGAAGCAGCTATTATGACTTGTGCGTGGTGTAAGAAATCTCTTCGTTTCAAACACTTTTATCATAACTATCATTATTGTAATAAGTATAATCCATAAAAACACATAGAATTGAAACGTTTCCTAAATAAGTAAGCGTGAAAACATTTTTCCGATTACATTGTAATCTTCAAAGGCAGTACGTGTCGGTGGAGAAGTTCTTCGTAAATATACAATTGTAATCCAGTTACTTCCCGAAGCACGAAGTCAGTCCGTAATTGCGTGCCTCGCCTGTGGCCATATCAGTGAAAAACTGGAGAGTGATTTTTCACCAGTAATTCACGAATTATTGCAATAAACAACACACCATTTGTTGCTGTACTCAGCATTATCACCATCAACGTTCAGTAGTAGAAGAATACAACATTGTTTCCCTTCGAACTTTATATTTATTTCGGCCCATTCACGAGCTATATAAAGAACAAAGTTTTTAAGGGCGCGTTGGGCCCCTTAAGTATGTCGTTCCGCCAAAACGAGAAAACGTGTATCGACTATTTTGACTGATTGTACTTTCTTTGTAACCCATTTTTATTACTATAAATTTTCATCCATACTGCACGGTAAGAACTTTGAACGTTCGCCTTTCTAGAGGAAGACCGTTGGGGGGGGGCTGGAATGTTACAAATCAATTAAAAATTCTCGGAGATACGGTTGAAATAATTGCATTTTTTCAATAAACAATATGAAATTTGTTGCTATCTGCATCGTTTTCATCTCCAATGTATAGTACACGAAAAAATAAACATTGTTGCAATTTGAAGTTTTGTCATATCTCGTACCGTTAAAACGTTATCGACGAAAAACGAAAAACACCCAAATTTTCAAGGGTGCGTTTCAACCCTTGAAAATCGGGTTCCGCCGATATAAAAAAAAATACGTCTCGCCTATTTTTACCCATTCTACAAGCATGCCAAATTTCATGGAAATCGGAGACATCGACCTCGCAACGTTTCCTTGTGAGAGAAGTATTCCACCGATTAAGGGGTGAGATGCAGTCAGAGGCGCGAAAAAACGAGCATTGCCGATGTTTTTTTATAGTAATTAAGTTTGTTTTACAAAAGTGGTTACACAGACTTTTTATGTTATACTTCAACTTGAATTGTAAAAATTTTCAAATAAATATATTTATTATTTATAAAAATATCGCCATCTTTGCCGGACCCCCTTCGGCATGTAGTGCTTTGCGGTAATGATCATAAAATTTTACTCGATCATCTGAAATAAAAAACTTAAAAATTAAAATTAGTTTAATAATAAATGTAGTACTTATCCGAAGCTTTTTTTTTTTCAAAAAATAAGAAAATGGCGGCTTCCGACAGATAACTTTCGATTTTCGAACAAAAAATCGCTCGTTTGTTGTTTCAAGAAATAGAAACTGTCAACAAAAATGAAAATCCTTTAATTAAGCACTAGTTTTTAATGCTATTAATAAGCACACCAAATTTCATCAAAATCCATCGAGTGGTTTTTGAATTATAGTGGTCACCGACTTGAAAAGCATAGTTTCGAGAAAACGCGTTTAAAGTTTTTCGATGTGGATACGGTATCGTATGTTCGTAAAATGTTGAGCTCGATAGATGAAGCTACACTTTTTATGTATTTTGATCCACTGAATCCGAATATCACAATTTTTGCCGAAAAGTCGAGCATTCAATTATTTATAGCCAATTAGTAAAACAATTTTTCATAAAATTAAAGTTCTTCGGGATGAATTATTTTTTTTAGCATCTTTGGCATTTTAATAGCATTTTAAAACAAAAGCCTCTAAAAAAAGTCTTTAAAAAAACACTATAAAATTTTGCTTAAGTTCAAAGTTTTTGAGTAATAAATTTTTGAAAATTTCTGAAAGAGTTTTCCAATTTTACACTTGATTTATGTATAGAAATAATGATTAAAAAATTACTTACATCTAATCATCAATTCCTGGTCCCTATAATAGGGCTTCTGTCGATGTTGAAGCTACCAAATTATCAATTTGTTTTTGTCTTCGAAGCATTCTGTCTTCCCGGGTAATGTCGTTTGCGCGTTTGTCAGCCACGTCTATACGTTGAGAATGGATTCGTTCTGTGCACCGGTGAGAATGAGGTCCACAATTAATGCCAAGTGTATTCATGATCAGTTACAATCAGTGTGTCCCTTGATTGAATACACAAGCAGCAGCATATGCAGCAATTTCTACAATAGTGCTGTTACTACACACTGTTTTTGGGCTTATTTGTCAAATTAGCTGATTGAGCTTTCGTTATTGTTTTGATCGATGCCACCGGGACACCTAGAGAGTAAATTATCATTACGCAGATCTTCATAAATTGGTTTTATGGCATCCATAACAATTGGAGGCAAAGGGCGATAATCTTGCTCGTAAGAATTGAGTTCCCCATTAGCTTTAGCGCGCCGAAACCGATTACTTGTAGCTGCCGTCTGCTACCTGCCATGGGGACCCGACGCCATTTCACTAATTGTGGGATATCCCGGAAACTATTCATCGGATTGACTTGAAATTTAAGCAGCATGTATGTGTTAGTGACGATGCGACGAGCAACTGAAACGGTGGTACGCCGCGAACACGGTCTCACATACAGGTCTGGAAACTGCGGCGTGTTTGCATGGTGGACAGTGTCATTATTATTATTTCAGTAGACTATGTTTCTCATATGTTCGAATTTCGGTAATATTTTTATTTGGTCTTTCGCCATTTGAGTAGATGGGGTATAAATAAATTTGTGCGGTTTAAATTTGTATTCCTTATCATTAATGTTTATTCTTAGCATTATTGCATTCCTTATTTATTTCTACAACTTTTATTTTTGCCTTTACGTTTTTCCCAATGTTAATAAGAACCTGAAAATAAATATAATGGAAGAGGAATAAAAAAATGAACGCATCGTGTATGTTTTAAAGGCACCGTTTTTATTAATTTGTCAGATTGGCGAGTTTGTTGTTCACAAAAAAATGTTTTTGCCATTTTTGGTTTTGTTGATGGGGAAACTGGTGAATCCTCAATAGAATATAATAAAATATAGCGAAGGATGGGCCCCGCCCACACTATGCGGTTCTACCGGAGCGTTTCAGGTAGTTTCGATTTCGAGAAACCTTGTGAATACGGGTACTGGCTGTCAGGAGGTTATTTTTCCATTGCTGTATATCTATATCTACAAGACTACCCCTACTTGACAGCGCTTACAGTGGATAAATGACGAACTACGTTTTTCCCTCACTAACGATGACACTTTCCACCATGCAAAAACGCTGGAGCTTCCAGACCTGTATGTAAGACGGTGGTTGAATGAGCCGCGACGCTTGAGTATGAGCGAGAGCACCAGAGAAAAATACAGCATTGGCGGACTCACGCCGAGCGAGGGAGCCCGAGAAAAAATAATATCAGAATACCTCGGTGTCCCTCTCAGTGGGCATCAGTGTAACGCCTCGAATTAGGCTGGGAATAGACGTCCGATCTTGCTTTCGATTGTCTGATCAGTCTATCGCATCGGATTCACTCCCCACACGACTGACTACTTCTGACCTCAGTCGTTCCTGAGCTATCGGCGCGTCCGTGCGTTGTGTTCGCGGGAGTAGACAAAAAAGATGGATGACGAAATACTGCTGCTCATTGCATATTTGCTTGTGCTGACGAAAAAAGATGAGACAACGCTATTGGATTCATCCTATTAAATTGACGAGACTTACCTGTTGGGAATAACAATTTAATGCGTTGACTGCTCCGTCGTTACACATGCGAACCACTGACCATTCGCATATTCTCGGGTAGATCAGAGATACTCGAGACTGGCGCGTCTACCTCGGCTCGAGTAATGACAGTGCGGTCGACGACGCTGACGCGTGATACAGCGCCGCAATCCTATATTATATAAATAAACGATTTGTTAATATAGCCTCATCTCTTTAATATAAAATAAGCCTTTCCTTGATGCACTTCGGAATTCGTTGCTCCCAATAGGTTATGAGTAGTAATACTATGAGAGTTCTGGAACACTTTGTGGAGGGGGAACCCGAAAGGGGGGAGGGTCGGCCATGTGGTGGGGGAAGTGGGTAGTCTATGGAGAGGGGGAAGTGGGTAGTCGATGGAGAGGGGGAAGTGGGTGGTGGGGGAAGTGGGTGGTGGGGGAAGTGGGTGGTGGGGGAAGTGGGTGGTGGGGGAAGTGGGTAGTCTATGGAGAGGGGGAAGTGGGTAGTCTATGGAGAGGGGGAAGTGGGTGGTGGGGGAAGTGGGTAGTCTATGGAGAGGGGGAAGTGGGTGGTGGGGGAAGTGTGTGGTGGGGAGTATGCGGTGAAGGGGGAGGGGTGAGGAGTCCATAGCAAGGGGAGGCAGGTGTCTGGCTGTCTCGCGAAGGTCTGGGGACCCTTTTGGGGAATTGGGGGAAGGGGATTTGCGGCTCGCGGAGAGAGGTCGGCGAGTGACGTCACGCAGGGAAGAGGATGCCCAAAATCATGCCCAAAAGCACGAGAGGATAACAGTTGTAGGTGCGGGCCGAGGGGGCACCGGCAGCCGGGGGACATCTTAGACGATGCGTCGTTTTTCTAAGGGGGCGTTATTGACACAGGTGAATCGTTTTCAGACAATGGAGGAAAATTTCTCTCAAACATGTGGATATGCATGTGAAAGCCAGCATCTATGATACACTCTCGGCAACTTAATGGAATATTACTGCTAGATGTCAAATTAGACTTTACAGATAAACTTTTTTATGCAGCTATAGTAACGCAGGCCCTTATAAAATTACATTGCATTCGGTCTTGTATTCATTCCGAGAGATAACGTCGAGATGTTTGCATGTGCGAGTATGTATGCAGTGCACCCGGCCAAGAACCCGTGGGACTTGACGAAGAATGAGCTCGAACACGTTCCAAAGACCTTGCTCATAAAATATTGGAGTCGACACATTGGTATGCTGTGGGATCGTTTGCCTGAACATCATCGAAACGACAGTGAAATATTATCATATCTTCCATGCATGAAGCATTACAATACACCTGAGATGTTGGATCATATTGATGGCCCCCCACCTCCGCAACGGAATTGTGAAAAGTGTTGTGAGGGAGACAATACTATTCGTGAGAAAAAATAAACGTTCCGCGACACATTTGAAGTTGTTTCGTCGATGAAAAATGGATTTCTCATTGTCGGCAAAACGGCGGAATTCTTCCCAACGAAGAAGCTGTCTCAAGGTTCCATCGTGTTATCCAATCTCCGACATGAGGGCTGCCCACACCAAATTAGCAAAGCGTTACGTAGTGGACATCAATGACTAGTTCGCCGTCTTCGTACCAGCATGGCTCATGAAGGCTTTCAATCACGGTCCAAAGATGTTCGAGAAGATATTAGAAATGGCTCGCAATGACGAACTATACATGAACTATACATGAACTATTATGGCGGACAATACAGCAGCATCGCGTTGAATAAACAGTGAGCACACCATTGTGCTGGTCGGAAATGATGAGCTCAATGGAATCATCGGTCACTAACATCGTTGAGTTTTCAACATGCTCACAACAATATAAAGGATAGCTTTCATTGAATATAAAAATGTTCCACGTTGGTGTTGGATGTAAGAATAAATACAATCGAAAAAGATATATATCAAAATGTTTTTTTTATTTAAAAATGTTTTTTATTTTAAAATCCTCCGCTCACGCAGCGCTTCGTATACACTCAACCAGATTTTCAGCGATTTTACATTCGCAGTGGCGCAATTGTATTTCATATTGAAGAAATGATGGGGACATTCAAAGTCGGAGATATTTGGCAATTTCTGCAGCGAGGGGCAGTCCAGGGTCTCCAAGTCAACAATTTTGGTTGTAGGATCCGTGAATTTTGATATCCATGAACACTTTTCGAATCCCTTCACGTAGATGGTAGGAGCTCCTTGCATGATGGTTCGAATTATCGTTCTAGCTGCCTCGTATGGTATATCACCGTGATCCCATCGTAATCCGTGAAAATTGCGTTCCAACCATTTGTTTGTCTTTTTGTATTTGTCTGGCAACGAGTCCCATGCAGATGGTGCGTTGAAGAAAAACGTCAGCGGTTCGGCCTTCTTGTCGTGGAGTTTGACGATGGAAATCTCCTCAGTACAAAATCGTTGATGGGTCTCTTGAACCCCTGCACATCGACGACGAGCTCCATATTGACTGAAGAGTCCGCAGACAGTTGACAAGATTTATACCAATTTTTTAACCGCACCACTAATCGGATTGTATTCGACAATACGATCATGGAGGATTAAACAGAATGCAGCAGTTTTCGGCGGAATATTCGTTTTCAATTCAAATTCGAGACGCACATCCACGGGGCCGGCCTTAAGAGAATCATTTTGCTTTGAGCAGTCAATGATGGCGAGGGGGGCTTTTTCCAAGAATTCCGTCTTATTTAGCCATGGTTCAGCTTCTTTGTTGTGATAGGTGAATTGGAAGTTTGAATACATCTCGTAAAGTAAAGCATACTGACTTTGATTGATATTTAGGTTTAGATTTCCATATGGATAGCATTGGGAGTTTAGGTATAGCTTGACATCGCTGATGTTGCAATGATCAAAGTTGCTCGCATTCCTCTCTTTCATATTTTTTCGCCCCGTCTGCAGCGCGAGAATGACATATCGTGGTTTCTCCAACTGATTGGAAGTCTTGACAGACCACACATGCTTAGAGGTGATGGGGAGTAGTGGATATTCATACAATTCCCACGTCCGAAAACTTATGGAAATTGGTGCATCTTTGGCGAGAAATTTCAATAGCTGAATTTTTCGTTGATCTGAGACTTTTACATACGGTACAAGCCATTCGATTTTATGCAATACGAGTTTGTAGTCTTCGGGAGCTGTTTGCATGGTGGCATTATCATCAGTCTTCGATCTCGTAAGAATTAGCTCATGCTTGGCATTTACCACAATTTTCCGATAATCTTCAGCAAATCCGAGCAGCATGCCCAGTGGTATACACACATCAAAATTTCCCGATACATCAACAATCTGCTTTGTCTCTTCAACATCGAGCCATCCTGTGTTCTCGAGCATAGAACTCTTAGCTGGACTGAGAGACGAATATCCTTTAATTACACTCGTAATACCGACATTCCTATTACGATCGATTTCTATGGCATTCAACTCATATCGCACTTCTTCAAACAAATGGCAGATGGCATTGTTGACGAGACTTGTGGCAGCGGTTGGCATCCCATCACGCTTAGATAATTTTCCACAGATGTGCAAGGAACTTTTGCTTGGCAGAATGGATAGATCTTGATTTTGAATGGCAATACGTATTTCGTCGCTGTTATTAAAGGTCGAAGATACATATGGTTGATGAGCGTGAATTTCACAATGTATGATGGATTCGTCGAAGACTACGGGCTCCTGAATGTTTACGATTTCTTCTTCCATTGCACGCAGCAGATGCACAAAGCATAAAATAAATAATGTTTTACACGCTGTCCCCACGCACTTTCAGACCCAAATTCTTCAAGAGTAGCACGTTTTGAGGTGTGAGCACTTTGGGTGCAGGCCGACGACTGATTGTTTTTACCCATGGTTGTTTAGTGTTATTAGTGACTCTATTAAAGACTATACCCATTATGATTTTATATGCAGCCGAATTGTGAGTACTTCACCGCGGAAATTCACCAAGTCACCGTCCTGATCCACTATTCGAAGTTGTATTGTGTCTATCGTTCGGCTTGTGATTGGTAGATAAATGACGTGTGATGGAACCTCAATGATTTTATATCCTGGAGGGACCGATGGAAAAAATTCATGAATGGTGTGCACTTTTTGTCCGTTAATATAGGCACCAGCGGTTATATTGCACTCAACCCGTAGGGCGTTTACTTTGAGAATGGCTACTGGAAGATCAGATTCGTGTCTTTTATTCGCTTCCAATTTACGTGCTGTGAAGCCCAGTAGATGTCCAATCGAATCTTCAGGCTCAAAATTTACACCATGATCACACTCGATTTCACTGCGCAAAGTATTATTATTAGGTTTGATGTTGATTTTGATGTTTTTTCGTGACAGCTCGGCTTGCGCAAATGTATCAATATCCTCTATTTCATAGCTACCCGTAGGTATTGTCAAGACCTCATCTCCCACGTAAAGTTTGTTGTGGTTAATGTCTATATTGGGAATAGAGTTGAATGTTAATAGTTCCACGAGACCGAGAGTATAATTTTTGTTTGGTGAGAGTTCTATAGGGGGAAAGTATTGCGCCTCGAGTATGGATGGCGATCCAGATATGGTCAATGTTAAACTATCTTCCATGACGCTGGTACTTTGACAACTAAACTCTCAGCCTTATACTCCACGTATATATAACATGTATTTGTCTTTGTATCGTAATTGTTGACAAAGAAACTTGAGACATAGATGTCCGCATTCAATCGTATCATATTCTTGATATCTCTTATAATTATAGTTCACGCTACCTACACCAAAATATCTCATGAGTTCAGATGGTGGTGGAAGATCGCCGAAACTATCAAAGTACACGACTTTTCATCCAGTCTTTTTGTAGGCAACCCAGTGTGTGCCAGGCCCTACATTTTCATCCAAGTTCACAATCGCTGATTCATATTTGAGTGGCCCGCTCATTGGTAATGTATCCCGCATGTACACGCCACGGAAATGTGGAACCTTCACGACTCTTGCATATTTGAGTAGGTCGATGTCGGTCAACGGTCGGTGTGGTAGCGTTACTTGACGTTTTTTGGCTTGATATGAAGACCCAATCCTTGCTTATACGGTTTCAGATGTAACCCCCTACCCAAAGCAATCGCTTCAATTGTTCGATTATGTCGTTTACTTTCATTCAATTCACGTTTAGCCGCTTGAGCAGCATTAACAGCTTTGGCTATACCAGCCGCACCACCTGACAAAGCCCCAGCAGCGCTGAGACCCGCAAATATAGGTATCAGAAATGGCAATAAACCACCAATTTTATGAGGTATAGGTAGAACCCGCGGTGCGCGCACTTTGCCACCTTCAGTCTTTACCGCTACACGAGCACCCTTTAGAGCCGATTTAATAACCGTATGCGGATCATTACTTTGAATCATTGTCTTCTTCGCAGCACGAATAATTTTTTTCAAACAAACGCCGCCCTTACGTGCTCTCTTCATCCCCATGCCAAATTTTCTCTTTGTCTGCATAATATTTGACACACTCCAAGCACTTGCTTTCTCGCCGATGCTAGCGTCTTTAGCGGTAACGCGGTGCCAAGTTAGCTCGGCCAACACTTTATCTGCTGAATGTCTCGCTTCAAGGTTATCTGGATTTTTTGAATATGCAATGTCGTGTTGTTTGCAAGCCGTGTTTAACGGATTAATTCCCGGATCACCACGAGCAAGGCGCTTAGCCAGCTTTGTACCCGGCCCACAATACTGGTACCCAGGCAAATGTAATTCGACAGGGAGTTTGTTGATTAGTTGGTTGACAAAACCTTTACCGCTCTTGCCATGAACGATCATGACTAAGGACAATACTAGACTGATAGACAATCCCTATAAAATGCCTTTTTATATTGATTTTCCATTAGTCGTGTGTGAGATGGCGTCCAAGAAACAAACTTTCGGAGGCGGGCTTCCCGTAATAAATTTTGATAAATTTGTCGATGATGGAAGAATGAAGAGGCAAAAACGTCATGGAAATATATTGCCGGATAGCATACGCGCCGTTTTTTGTGGTCCATCGAATTGTGGGAAAACTAATGCACTGCTCACTCTCATAATACACCCCAATGGTTTGAGATTTGAGAATATTTATCTGTATTCCAAGTCGCTGAAACAGCCAAAATATAAGTTGCTCGAACGATTACTCGAACCTGTGAGTGGCGTTGAGTATTATCCATTCAATGAGCATGAACAAGTTATAGCGCCAAGTGACGCACAACCCAACTCTATATTCATTTTTGATGATATAGCGTGTGAAAAACAGGATAATGTGAGAGCTTTCTTTTCCATGGGAAGACATGAGATTGTTGACAGTTTCTATCTTTGTCAGACATACACTCGTATCCCCAAACATCTCGTGAGAGATCATGCGAATTTTGTGGTGCTTTTCAAGCAGGATGATACGAATCTCAAGCACGTGTACAATGATCATGTTAATACGGATATGTCTTATACATGCTTTAAAAACATGTGCACGAAATGTTGGAATTCCGACAAGTATGCATTCATCACAATCGATAAGGATACCAATATTAACGAGGGTCGATATAGACAAGGTTTTGATTATTTTCTGACGCTCGATAAATGACCCCGTCATTGATTGCGAAAAGGCAGTATCGTGTACACACCGATAGCGACAACATGAAGAGCGAACAGCTGTTGAGGGAAAAAGATGTATTGCGTGAAATCTCCAAGGCGAGCGATGCAATCAGACGAAAGCATCGAATACTCAAGATCGGAAGAGACATCGATGAGCAGAGAATGCAAAAGGTCTTTAAACCTATAGTCAGACCATTGGAACAATTAGTGTCAAACAAAAACAACGAGGTGGTAAAGATGGAAGTTAAAGATGAAAAAGTAATGGATAATGATGTGGAATATTTGATGAATGGTGTCGAGCCCCAATTCGAGAACGAAACACAAGATTCTTTCAAGAGTGAAACACAAGACTCTTTTAAGCTGGTATATTACGATGATGATGACTCACCAACCCAAAATGTTGATGATTTAATCAGTGAATATCTTCATTTATTACGTACAAATAGAAAGACGAGCTTAGATGTCTCATATGGTGTACGGAACCTCGCGAACAACAAATTAATGATTGGTGATTCTCCTATATTCTTCGATTCTCAAAATATTCGTGTGCGAGATTCAACCTATCCGAAAACTGTTGGATTAGCAGAGCTATTGTTTCAAAAAGTTCCCAACGTCGAAGCTCTGACACCGGATTGAAAAACTATGAAAAAATAATTATCTCCACGAATGCTCACAAAAAATATTACAAGCCTGGTGAGGCTATACGACATAGTGTCGGTCACAAATTCGATACTTATATTGCAAATATAGTTGATCATCACAAGCACATGGGAAAGGGTATGCCAAAGTATAAGGTGGCGAGAAAAAATACCCAAATGGATTACATTTATTGGGATAGTCCCAATGAGCTAGTAGATCGTCTTCGCTTACTTCTAGCATCACAAGCAGCTGGAAATTCGTCACATTCAAATGAAATTGTATCGATTGTTGAGGAATTGCGTGAAGCCAAAATTATTTATTAACCCAACATTTGAAATTTCACGCATTATCAACATGAGTGTCGATGTGTTCGGACGCCAACTGAAAAAGAATATCGTCCTCAATAAGCAAGGTCCTCCAGGCAGACCGGGGATTGGGTTTAGAACTACCGCAGATGGTCATTATGACTTGGGGCAAAAACGATTGTGTAATATCGCCAATCCGGAAGAACAAGACGATGCGATCAATCTAAGTGCTTTACATAAAAGATCTCGAACAATCATTAAGAACATACGTAAAGAAATAAATGAGAGTAACCTGTTATTGGTTAATGGATTAGAAGTTACGATGAGAGATATTGCGAGGACGCTCGATGTAGATCTCAAAACTCTACAAGACTTGGTGATTCGCAATTCACACATCATTGCTGAACTGGATGCACGACTGAAAAGACTGGAAAATGAATGAGAAAAAGAACGCTCTCGTGCGGGAGCTGCACAAACCTGCTCGCCGAAACTATCCGCGTCGGCATGTTGACATCCGTGGTTTGGATGAGACCTGGCAAGCTGATCTCGTCGATATGTCATCGTACGCACATCAAAACTCCAAACATAAATTTCTTCTAACCGTCATCGATACTTTCTCAAAGTTCGCCTGGGCCGTACCAATGCGGAGCAAGAATGGTAAAGATGCAGCAACCGCACTGAAGTCGATACTCGTGAAGGGACGCATACCGCAGAAGTTACACGTGGATCAAGGAAAAGAGTTTTATAATCGTGACTTTAAAACCCTAATGAAAAAGTACAATATCCACATGTATTCAACATATAGCAATTTAAAAGCTTCTATTTGCGAGCGTTTTAATCGTACATTGAAAAATAAGATGTGGGTACAATTTAGTATTCGTGGTAATTATAGGTGGATCGATATAGTTGATAAATTAGTAGCCGAGTATAATGATTCCGTGCACCGCACGATTAAGATGAAACCGCGAAATGTCAATGCTGGAAATGAGAAACAGCTACTACAACATGTCTATAATAAGACTCCATTGAAAAAGTCATCGACATCAAAATTCGAAATTGGTGATAAAGTAAGAATCAGTAAATTCAAGAGTGTTTTCGAAAAGGGTTACACACCGAACTGGACAACGGAAATATTTACTATATATAGAGTGAAAAACACAAAACCTGTAACATTTCACCTCAAGGACTATAACGATGAACCGATTGCAGGTGGTTTCTACGATCAGGAGCTACTTAAAGTTCAACATCCTGATATTTATCTCATCGAAAAAGTATTGAAGAAGCGTGGTAATCAAATATTTGTAAAATGGTTGGGTTTCGATAGTACCCACAATAGTTGGATAAGCAAATCTGATTTGTAGCGGACAATAAAAATGTTTTAAATTTGATGATTCTTCTCTCTCTCTCTCTCTCTCTCTCTCTCTCTCTCTCTCTCTCTCTCTCTCTCTCTCTCTCTCTCTCTCTCTCGCTCTCTTTCTCTCTCTCTCTCTACTCATCCCAGATGACGAGGCCTTTGTGTCGAAAAGGGTCGACCGTTCTCTTCAGCGTAGCATGTGTTTTCTCGCTTGGGCAGCCTTCTCCTTCTGTCTTTTTCAGACCTGTTTCTCTCACAAAAGTGTGTTAGGAAAGTGTGGAGAAAAATATCGTGATTATAGCAAATTACAATGGGGTTTTCTTTATTTCTCTACTTGAAAAATTGACAAACCAATTCATTAGTTACAAAACAATTATTTACAAAGTCGGTTATTCCTAAAATGTTTACAAAATACATGCTACGATTGTATTCTAAAATGCCCCCATGGTAGCGTTTTCGTGGTTCCGGGTATGATATACCGTTTGTCATCGTGCGGGCTTAGAGCAATTTTTGTCTCGTTCATGGTGTACACTTCATGTAACTTTGATCTTATGCACGATTGTTGGCGAGTCATTTCGATTTATTCGTTTAAGCATTTCGTGTAATCCTCGAACGAGATCGTTCTTGCAACGATGTTACTCTTGACACCTTTTACTTTCTTTGTATCGTCTTTGCCATCGACTCGCACCGCATACATTTTTGCTCTAAGCCCGACGAATTCCGTCATTATCCGACCATTATTTTCGTCTTTCATTAATCCAGGGACTTTTTTGTTGACAAGCGGTATATCATACCCATTATCCGCGGGATAGTCGCTAGTATCGAAACGATGAATGTTGCGCTTTATGTCATCATACACATCCTCACACTCAATGTTGTATATGAGGCTGTCCGTATCGGTGTACAACACCGTACATTTGTTTTTATACAGAGGTACCATATACTCATGATGAAAGTCATATAAACATGTCTTCGATATGTCGAGTATGCACATACCCACATATATCGGCTTATTGAATTTCACCTCCAGTTTGCGTAATTCGACAGCAATAAGGTTTTCTGAAAAAACGCTCCGGCTATGAAAATTTGGCTTTGCAATCATTGCCTCTGCACCGTACCTGCCCTCCCATCGTGTCAAAAGCTTAACGTCTACATGATTGCGCACATTTTCCATAGTTTTCCCAAACGCTGCATTATTCATCAATTTATAGAGATTTTTTTCGAATTCATTCTTCGCTTGGGTTCGGAACTGTGTATTAAGCTCAATATATGTTCGTAGCCAGGGTGATTGGGAGAATTGCAGTATTCTGTGAATTTTTTTTATTTTGAGACCATGGCGTACACTCTGCTGCAGATTGCGATAATGAATAACATACCGTTCCTTGTTATTGACGGTTGCAAGCAGTTTTTCGTGTTGCTTACCAGGTGGTTTACAATGTGTTGAACAAAACGGCAAGTCCATGTGCGCATCGTGTAGACATTCTGGGTACTCTAAGTCAACCTCAAGAATGTAGCCTGTCGGGGAATCTAGCGCGATCGATGATAAATCGAATGTTGACAAGTCATCGATCCATCGGAAATTAGCATAGGGCAATGATTGACACATTGCCCATCAAATTATTTACATCGAAATACATCAAGTATGATGAAGACTTTGATGGATCGAACGATTCCATGTACTTGTTATTGGCATGCGCGTACCTGTTTGAGCATTGACTCAGACCGCCGCGTATACCCCGTTCAACAAATAACACCATGTCAACGTCGTTGAGCAATTCGAAGTTAATTTTTGTATGCTTTAACATTGCATCCCAGGTGTATCCGGGAAGAGTATAGTAATACGCGGGATCGAGCCTGTAACTTTCGATGCAGGTATTACGAAAGTTCTCAAAAACGTCGGCGAGTAACAAAACATCAGTCTTCAGGTATAAGTCGCTATATTCACCTAACGTTTGAATAGAAAATCGATCCCATACATCCACGGCATGAGCGTATTCGTTCTCACTTACAGTGTCACCGGTGAAATTGCTGTAGAATGCATCTCGTGGTGGTAGGTGGCAGTCATCCAATCTGTTTACCCTATCAATATATTCATAAGGAAAGACACCCTTCCGAGTTAATAGCATAAAATTATCTGTCGATATGTCATGAAATTGTGACCGCAAAATGTTGAGTTTGTCCATTGTCAAAAATGATGCCAGTTTATCCAAACTTGCATTGAGGAATTTGTATGAATCAATGAAACGTAATTGAATCTGGTGTGGCTTGTCTGCCGTTTGAACTGTTTTCGTGAAAGAAATGTATTTTTCCTTTGTTATGGGAAGCACGTCGGTTTTTCCTTCGAACGCTGTGGCTACTTCCTTGATGATGAAATGTGCGTCATAACCAGACAAATTATGAAAAACTACAGGAATGAAAAACGACTGCTTGTAATTCAAATTGCAATTAGAGTGAGCGGGGCCTCTATAACGTCCAGTCAGATGACAATGATCGCGAACACGTATGTCGTCTTCGACAAATGGTTTCTCGCATATATGACACTGAGTGACCCTTCGATATTCTGCCCATTCATTTGGTGTTAGAGGTATCATTGGAACATTATCTGATAAAATATCGTTGATGCGCAGAGCTAAATTTTTAAGGTTCTCAACGAACCATGAAACGCAGTCAGCACTGCGACGTGAGTGGTATCCTGATAATGAATTGTCATACGAACAATGTACATAGTACGCAATGCTAAACACTTCATGATGCTGATATATATTTTTGTCGGCAACCTTTGCCAGAACGCACTCGAGATCGGCGTAAATAATGAATGGAAGACGCTCTTTTCGTTGAAAGTTTTTGAATGTCAGCCATTTGTCCATTGCACTAGGTAATCGAATGGCGCAATTATTCAATTTTCCACAATCCACCTCATGTGTTCGCAATTTGTTCTCCGTGTAGAAGTAGTGCAAACACCTGTAACAAAACGGCGAAATCAATTTTTATATTATCAAGTACATAATTACTCATAGGTATATTTTCGAGTGGGGTTTTTACTCACCGATCGCACATGTGTTTTTTCCCGTTTCTTTTGTTCAGCTGCCTGCTCACAAGCCTAGATAAATTTTTTATCCAGACAAAGTGTCCCACGCTGTGGGCCGAGGAATCCTCCACGAATAACAAATTGATGTGTTTATCCAGCTTTTGGCTGCATACTCGAATCGGGACGATGTTTTTCTTTTCGAATGTATATACGTTGATTGAAACTTTATTTTGCAATTCAAATTTTTTCATTTGATTGAGAGTCATTGGGAAAACAATACCCTGAAGTTGCAGTACAGTTGAATAGTGTGCATATGAAGTTACTCGATGCACGTTTGTTTCCACTGGATGAAGAGCAGCCACAACTGACCACGCGAAACATGCGTTATCCTTCGACTTTATATTCACCACCGCTTTCTTCAGGTCTATTTCCCGCGACAAAACAGTTTCACACCCAGCACGCATTGGATTATATTTATTGATATTCAAAGTTAAGTTTAGTATCCGTAATAATGCCCACCCACTATCACGTTTTTGAAAGTCTTCGAGGGATGCTAGAGTTGGCTCGATAACTCGTTGTGTATACCACTCACGCAAATCAGATGTAGTAAAAAGTTCAAAGTTCTTCGTGTTGATACTTTTATTTGCACGTTTGTCACCTGCCTCAAATTCACCATTGAGAACTGTATTCACTTTTACACTGAGGTGTTTGTTGATAATGTCTTGCACATGTGAAAGCATCATATCACGTGCGTCTTCGAGAAACTGACGAGGTTCAATATGATCATTATTGATGACGCAGCCAGTCAGGACACGATTTTTGAACGCCGTATCAATTTCTCGCCAGATCAAACCGCGATCACTGTGTCCCGAGCCCGCATGTAAAAATTGTCTGCGTAGAACATTTTTTAAACCTTCTAAGCGAGCGATTCGTGCTACCAATGATTGCTGATTTCCGAGCGATAATCGCGGTCGCTTAATTCGGCTTTCTGTTTCCAACGACTCTATACACTGATCACATTGTTGCTCCCACACTATATACTCTTCCACCGAATTTATAAGTGTGGCTTGATCACGCAGATTTTGTTCTGATTGTGGAACAATCTCAGCCATTTTCACGCGAGTTAAAACGAAGTATTCGAGAGATGATGCGGGCGATGGGACTGCCCGATTCAGAGTGTGAGGCTTTGGGTGGTAGAAGCCGTTTTCATTCGGAAAAATAAATGTCCATCTTTCTCCTCTATCTTAGAAAAGTGCCACCTTGCCATAGTTTTTTATATATTACAACCCAATAAGAATGGTGGGAAAGAGAGGGAACAGAATGAAGATCTGGGGCTGTTCACACAAAAACTTGTGTTGAGACACTCACACACACTTTGTCAAGTGCCTGACACATGCAAATACCTCGATCTTATTTATTTGAAAAGAAGGTCCGGATGCAACAAAATTTGGAAGAGCGAGCCTGTCTGTTACTACTGGTGCATAAAATGAGTTTTATCGGCGATGACTTCATTTCACATCTACCATTTCTATTGACTCAATTTTCAAGCGAGTTTCATCAACGCTGGCTTTCACATGTATATCTGCATGTTAGAGACACAATTTTCTCGCCATTGTCTGGAAACGATTCACCTGTGTCAATAACGCCCCCTTAGAAAAACGACGCATCGTCTACGATGTCCCCTGGCCGCCGGTGCCCCCTTGACCCGCACCTACAATTGTTATCCTCTCGTGCTTTGAGTTTTATCGGCGATGACTTCATTTCACATATAACATTTCTATTGACTCAATTTTCAAGCGAGTTTCATCAACGCTGGCTTTCACATGTATATCTGCATGTTAGAGACACAATTTTTCTCGCCATTGTCTGGAAACGATTCACCTGTGTCAATATCGCCCCCCTTAGAAAAACGACGCATCGTCTACGATGTCCTCTGGCTGCCAGTGCCCCCCTTGGCCCGCACCTACAACCGTTATCCTCTCGTGCTTTTGGGCATTGACCCATGATTTTGGGCATCCTCTTCCCTGCGTGACGTCACTCGCCGACCTCTCTCCGCGAGCCGCAAATCCCCTTCCCCCAATTCCCCAAAAGGGTCCCCAGACCTTCGCGAGACAGCCAGACACCTGCCTCCCCTTGCTATGGACTCCTCACCCCTTCCCCTTCACCGCATACTCCCCACCACACACTTCCCCCCACCCACTTGCCCCACCACCCACTTCCCCCACCACCCACTTCCCCCTCTCCATAGACTACCCACTTCCCCCACCACCCACTTCCCCCACCACCCACTTCCCCCACCACCCACTTCCCCCACCACCCACTTCCCCCACCACCCACTTCCCCCACCACCCACTTCCCCCTCTCCATAGACTACCCACTTCCCCCACCACATGGCCGACCCCCCCCCCCTTTCGGCTTCCCCCTCCACAAAGTGTTCCAGAACTCTCATAGTATTACTACTGTTATGGGCCCAGTTCACCCATCCTGATGTGGAAAAGAATAGATTGCAAAAAGGAAAGGACGCGATCGTACAAGTACCGCGTGGTGAGCACGAGGTAAAGCAGGTGGCCATCTTAAAACATAAGTGTAGCGCACGAGAACAGACGGGCTTAAACAGAATGCCTTATTTTTTATGAACGACGTGTTGGATGTCGTGGACGGCATGAGGGCGATGCCGGCGGCCGGCGCGGGACGCGAGGCCGAGATAAAGGAATTTGTCAAGGATGACGCAACAGCCAAATTTATTATTTTGTCGTCGATGGATGAAGCGCAACAAACAACTGTTTCATCCTACGCCAGTGCAAAAGCCATGTGGGATAAGTTGAGCTTAATTCATGAGCAAACAACTGTGACAAATGAAGTAGGGCTGATGCAACAATTTCTCGATAGACAAATGAGCGCGAGCGATTCGGCAATCCAACACGTGGCCAAAATTCAAAATCTGGCGAGACAGCTGAACGATATCGGCGCGGCGGTGGTTGACTCAACAATTATGGCGAAGGTCTTAGCGAGTTTAACGTCGAAATACAGCACGCTACAAGTCGCCTGGGATAGCGTTCATCCTGATCTGCACAATTTGGATTTGAAAAATTTGATATTCGTGCACATAATATAATATTAGTCGGGTATCAAGATGACTCGGCGAACTCGGCGATAAATCGGGTTTACGATCTAACAACTAAAAAAGTGACTGTGTCGAGAGACGTAGTTTTACGGGAACGAGTAGAAGAAAAGTTTGCGAATACACAAGCGGCAGAAGAATCTGATGAGGAGGTTATTTTGTCAAGCAATGAGAAGCCACAAGCCGAGGCCGTTTCGAGTATGAATGATAACAGCGAGGAAGACGAGGAATTCGAGAATGCTGGAGAAATTGCATCAAAAGAGCCAGTCCGAAAGGGACAAGCAATGGAGACTCCGAGAATGCTGAGAAATCGCAATGCGATCAAACGTCTAATTCGGTATGAGCGTGACTCAGCAGAGTTTATTGTACCAAACTCGTACAAGGAAGCGACAGGCGGAAACAATGCCGCGCAGTGGATTTTTACAGACCGACGGGATTAACTTCAACGAAACATTCGCTCTCGTGGTACGGTACGATTCACTGAGAGTTTTTCTTGCAATGGTGAGACAGCTGAACCTGGAAATATCACAATTTGATGTTCAAACGGCCTTCCTGTACGAGAACTTAAAGAGGACATGTAAGAGGAGATACCAGAAAGACTCAAAAACGCGAAGATCAACGAGAAACGAGTAGTGTGCAATTTACGAAAGTCGCTATATGGCCTGAAGCAGGCGCCTCGATGTTGGAACCGGAGGATTATCAAGTTCCTCAACGAGTTCGCACTCACGGAATGCGAAGCCGTTAAGTGCGTGATTTTCGGCGAATGGAATGGTGAATAAGTGTTTCTGGCATTATTTGTAGACGACGGGTTAGGTGCAGCGAAAAATAGTGACACAATAAAGGATGTACTCGAGCGTTTAAGTGCGGCGTTTAAAATAACCGCGGTGTTGCGAGTATGTTAATACATTATAGATAGCACACGATAGAAAAGAGAAAACTCTGTTCATCCATCAAAGCACTTACATAAAAAGAACAATAGAAAAATTTGGAATGAAAGGAGCAAAAACTATCAGCTTTCCGACAGACGTACACGTCGTACTGTCTCCTTCTGGGACAGAAGACCATCCAACGTACCGTAAAGAGAGGCGGTCGGATCACTTGTATTTATTTCAGCGGTATCTCGCCCGGATATTTCCTACCCTGTGAATACAGTTAGTAAATATCCGTGCAATCATAATATCGAGCACTAAAGAGCAGTGAAGCGCATTATGGCATATTTGAAAGGCACTATTAATCTTGGAATAAAATACACTAGCGACGGTAACGAGCCAGAACTAATTGGGTTCTCGGATGCGGATTACGAGGGGTGACGGTCAAACGCGTAGGTCAACGACAGGTTTTGTATTTTGTCTTGCTAATGGTGCAGTCACTTGGTCGTCTTAACGTCAAAAAATGGTCACGTTGAGGACGACTGAGTCGGAATATGAAGCTGCGTCGGCACAAGAAGCCGCGTGGCTGAGCGCCTTGCTGAGGAATTTAGGGTCTCCATGCGCGAATGCAACGATATTGTATGTAGATAATCAAAGCGCAATCCAACCGGTGGAAAACCCAGTGTACCACAAAAGAACAAAGCACATAGACGTGCACTATCACTTCATTCGCGAAAAAGTGGAGGAAAAATATATCGAAGTTAAATAAATTCCGTCACACTTTCAAAGAGCCGATATATTTACAAAGACAATACCGAGAGAGCGTTTTCAAGAACTGCGTGAAAGTTTGAGTTTGCTCTCAATTGACAGTAAACATATAAATGGCGGTAGTGTTCGGGATAACAGTTTATTGCGTTGACTGCTCCATTGTTACACATGCGAACCACTGAGCATGCGCATATCCTCGGGTAGATCGGAGATACTCGAGACTGACGCGGCTACCTCCGCTCGAGTAACGGCAGTTCGGTCGATGACGCTGACGCGTGATACAGCGCCGCAATACAAAATTATATAAATAAACGTTTTGTTAATGTAGCCTCGTCTCGTTAATATAAAATGAACCTTTCCTTGTAGCACTCCTAATCCTAGCTCCAACATTATCAATAGTAATTTCTATTTGATGCATCCTAAATTACTAAAATACCCTGAACGGTTTTTTATTTTTATCGAATGAGTACAAGGTCCTTTTATAAACTGTTGTACAGGATGTATAAAAATGATGTGCCACCACTTCGCCAGGTGATCCTCCGAGTCATGTTCGGCGAAGATAAACCCCCAACATGGACTCGCAAAATTGACCTTGACCCCAAAACTGAAGGTCAAATATTTATTGGCTTGAAGAATTCTACTAAATGAGAGGAGCAAAGGTTAAAAAGGAACCATGGGTCGCAAATGATCCCGTCACCCAGAAGATAAAAAATAAAGTATTGGAAATTCGGAAATATTACTTTCCCGGATCGTGGATAGAAGAAACACAACTATAGCGAGTTAAGCACCAAAATAAAGCCCTCCATCACTCAGCCAGTGGATTCTATTATTTGAAAAAAAAGAACTTCACCCTTGTCCGACTCTCACCACGAAGAGGTGGACGGATCGGCACATGGTAAATGACAACAACTTTTCAGGCCATTTTCGTCACACCATCAAGAGTCGTGTGTGTGTGTGCTTGTGTTTGTGTGTGTATTTTGTAAGAGATGTAGTGGGAAAATGCCTCCGTACCGTAGCAAATAATTGCCGTGTGTTGGGCTTGCACCGACTAAAAACCCCTATTCTTCTGCGGCTTTACAAATTCTCCCGCGCGACGACCGCTAGGTATTACATCGCGAGAGAAGCCTTAGCCATAGCTCTTCCTGCAGTGTTATCAGACGACCTTACATCCCCCGTTCCACTAGAGAGGGTATGAGTGGTTTAGGGGTTCGTGTCACTTATTTCATCCGGCGTCGTCTTCTTCCTCGCGCGTTCTGCACGTCGCAACTCCTTGATTACTGCGGCAGCATAAGCCGAAACCGCTGTCCATACGTCTGCTGACTTCAACATCAACGACACCAGGTTGTCCGGGTTGTTCGGTGTCTCCAGCTGATCCTCGACTATCGCGCGGGAGGCACTGGAACGTGAGCATTGGAACAATGCATGTTCAGCGTTTTCCTCAACTGCTACACATGCTGCGCAGTCCGGGAAATCTTCATAATTAAACTTATAGAGATAAGCCCGGAAACAGCCGCGTCCTGAGATCACTCGAGTAAGATAATAGTTGAGCTCCCCGTGTGCACGGTTCACCCATATCTCCACCTTCGAGATTAGTCGGTGTGTCCACCTTCCCTTGGTAGAAGCATCCCACGTCGTCTGGCACTCGTTGAACCTGGTTACTCTCGCTACTGTCCTTGCATAACTGAGGTTTCTAACTCCCTTCTGCTGGTACATCGATCTACGCTCCTCGGCGAGCACCTCAATAGGTAGCATTCCCGCGATGACGTTGATAGCATCCTCGGAGACAGTGCGAGATGCACAGGTTACCCTCGAGGCGCTGACGCGATACGTTGCTGCAGCCTTCCTGCGGTACTCCTGGATTTCCAGTGCATCAGCCCATATGGGTATACCATAGGTGAGCACTGACGACAACAGTTTCCTCCTCTTCTATCTCGGGCCACCGACATTAGGCATGAGGCGCGCAAGTGTAGTGGCCTCGGCAGAGGCCTTTCTGCTGATCTGCTCGGTTTGCTCTTCAAAGTGCAGCCTCGCGTCGAGAATGACACTCAGATACCGAATGAACGGTTGGGACGTGATTTCGGAGTTTCCAACCCTGAGCGTCACCGTTTCCATCCCCGTCCTGCTAAATACAAGGAGTACTTCTGTTGTGTGGTTTGCAAGCTGCAGTCCAACAGAAGACATACATTCCTTTATCTTGGCGAAAGCTTCGCCGAAGAGTGCGGTCATTTGCTCCAGGAATTTTGCGATGACAATCAACACCACGTCATCTGCGAACGCTACGTTGAACACTCCTTTCGGGAATTGTAATAGCAGCAGGTCAATGTACATGATGATCCTCTGTATCGTAAACGAGCCACCTATTTCATAGGTAACTCGCCACTATTCTCTGTAGGTACCATGGTACACCTAATGTTTTTAGGGCATCCGTGGTACACTTCCAGATCGCCGAGTTGAAAGCGTTTTTGAGATTGAGAGCGACAACTGCGCTGTACTTATTGGATCCTCTTGTCCATCGTTTCCCCGCAGTCGACTCCTGCGCCTGCGTCACCACTGTGTTAATGGCATCCGGAGTAGAGCGCTCCTTTCTAAAGCCAAACTGGCTCTCCGCCAGTAGAAGGTCCACGACCTACTCAATCCTGTCATGGATGATGCGCTCGAAGATATTTCCAGCGGTATCCAGCCTACAGAGCGGACGATAGGATGAAGGTCCGTTCGGTGGCTTCTTCCCTTTCGGGAGAACTAACTTCTGCCACTTCCACTTGTTCGGGAAGATTCCTTCTGTAAGACACGCATTGTAGATGCCCAGGAATATTGCCAGTACCAACTCGATCGCTGCCTTGAGTGTGATGTTCGGTATTCCATCCATGCCGGGTCTTTATTGTTGCCCACCCTGGCAGTCGCCGTAAGAAGCTCTTCTTCAGTAATGGGAGAGATGTCCTCATCGACGTCCTCCTCGGATTGATAGCCTTTTTAAGCTTCAAGCGCACCTTCCTGTGCTGTTCTTCCAAATCGGAGAACGAGCGTGTGCCTCGAGCTCGTTGCGCTAGGCGGCGAGTTCGATGAGATTCCCTTCGGAGGCCGGAAATTTGTTCACTCACCAGTGTACCGTCGGTCAGAAGTCGACATCACATTTCCGTGGCATTGTGGCATCTCATGCTTCGGTGCCCCCCTGCATGACCACATCGACCTTCGGGGTTGCACTTGGCGCTGCGAGGCGACTGGTGTCAAAAGTTTCACGAAACAAGGCCGCGTGAAACATTTTCGCTGTCCAGCCCTTCTCGTTTGTCTTCGGTGCCTTCGCTGATCTGCTGAAGTATCCGCTAATCTGCCAGAGAATCGCTTGATGATCACTGTGAGTGTAAATATCACTGACTACCCAGTGCCACTGGTTTCCTTTCGCCAGGGTACTACTCACAAAAGTGAGGCCCACTATAGAGGAAGCTTCACCTTTAACAAAAGTGGGCTTTGTACCTGCATTAAGGAGTAAGGCCACTGTAACGGCCCAAAAAAAAGGTTTTTTCACTAATTTTTTGCTCCCGAAACTGAAGGTATTTGAAAAAAAACTTTTAATGGTGTTATCGGGCATACATTAAACTTTATTATAAAATTTTTTTACAGTAAAAAAAAACAAAATGGCGGTTCCACAGCTATCTTCCCGGGACATGTTTTGCTTCCAGGGCTCCGCGGCACGCAGCACCACTGGTGCACTTTTGAATCTAGAACAAAAAAAGAAACCATTAATCTAGAGGGCTATAGCTAGAGAATGTCGATCGGATTTTAAAAAGTATCAATTTTTGTGGATTTGGCGTGCGTTTGAAAAAAAAAATTGATTTTTGACGAAAAAAACGGCAAGTTTTTTGTTAATAAAAAATCAATAAATAAAGTTCTTGAAAATTCCGATCGACATTCTCAAGATAATGTAAATGTTCACATCTGGTTAAAATTTCAAGTAAAAAAAATGAAAATTGTTCGAGTTATGCTGCGTGCCATTTTGAAAAACCATGTTTCGAGAAAAACGCGTTTAAAGTTTTGCGAATAGTTTTTTATTGGGAAAAATTTAAAAAAGAAGTTAAAAGGATTTAAACTATTTTTTAAGCCAATAAAAAAAAATCGATTTTTCAAAAAATTTACAGTGGCCTTACTCCTTAAGTAGTACTACATCCAATAAGGACATAGCTTCGAGCAGGGTTAAGACCTTCCTGTTTGTCACATTACTGCCCCATTTCACAGCCCACCTGTTGTAATCTCCAGCTATGGCTACCGGGAAGCGTTGTTTAGCATCTGCGACTAAGTTGTCGAGAAAGTTCTCAAACTCATCAGTCACCAGGCTCGGCGGTGCGTAACAAGTGTAGAAATGAACTTCTTTGGCTTTTATTCTCACGAAACCAGTTTCCATCCGTCTCGCAAGATCCTGAAATGGAAGCTTTCCGCAGGACCAAATTGCGGCCTTCCCACTTGCGTCAGATTCTCAGGGTTGCGTGTCTAAATGTCTATATGGTTCCGAGAGTATCGCCAAGTCAGGTTTCAGCTCGCGCACAGTCTGCATGAGTAAGTCCTGTGCGGCTTTGCAATGGTTGAGGTTCAGCTGGATTACTCTCATTTGCCTCATTTTTTGGAGTGCCTGGAGAGCCCGCGTATCCGCTGGACATCGGCTGCTACCTGCGATGTGGGTTGTGGGTGCCCCATCTCCTGCTTCTGCACACATGACACACTTTCCGCTTGCTGTGCATTCGGCAACTTTGTGGTTGGTATTACCGCACTTGATGCAGTCTTTAGCCCGGTCGACGCTGCTCTCGCAATTCCGTGATAAGTGTCCAAATTGCCTTGAAACACTTGAAACACTTTAGTGGTCTTACCACCTCTCGGATTCTGCAATTACACCAGCCGACTCGGATGGTTCCTGTATCTAGGAGTTTCCGGGCAGCAGGCACCATGAGTCGTATTACCGCGGTTTGAATCCTGCCATATGCTTTACGCAGAGACTTAAGAGAGTGTTTCGTGGCTCGGTAGTCCGGACCGAAGACTCTCTTAAGGGCCGCCAATATTTGCCAATGTCTGTGCTTTAAATCTGAGAAAGGACATAATAGTACAATCATTTACATACCCTACTTCAGTGTCAGATAGGCTATTTATTCGTGTGTCTGGTTGTTGTGATATCCTTAGCGGTAGAACCAATGGGGTGGATCCTTTTTTGTGCATAGTAATGGTATTTGGAGAAGAAGATGTATTGGTAATGTGTAAAGTAGAAGTTGGTACATATATCATTCGATTATTGTTGGTAGCTGATATAGAAAAAAAATGATAGTGTGTGTATATTTTGAGAATAGGACACATTAGAAAAGTCTGATGTAGGACTTGATCTTAGTATATATACTACTGGAGAGCTGTTGGTAGCCGATTTAGAAGAAGATGGTGATGGTAAGGTGCATGTATTTGAAGAATAAGAACTATTGGTAAAGTTTGAAGTAGGGCTAGGGCTCGGTACATAAGATACTCTTCGAGAGCTGTTGGTAGCTGATCTTGAAGAAGGTGATTTCACTGTATTGTAGTCAGAAGTTGGATCAGTAATTTTACGTAATAATTGTAGCATTCCAATTTTGAAATCATCTTTTTGCAATTTCGTCATTGCCTTCAATCTTGTGCGGAAACTTAATAAATATTTTTTATCATTGTCTTCATGCTGCGTAGATTGCTCATTCCTTTTTTCTTTGATTAAATTTAAAATTTGTCTAGGTACATTTTGTTCCTTAGAATATCTTGGCGTGCTTTCTATTTTTGGTATTGGAGGAACGTTCGCAGTAATATATTCGTTTTGATTTTCACTCTCTGTATCTCGCTCTTCCTGAGAGCCGGTTCCCATTGCGGTAATTCCCTGCATGTATGTAAATGTCAAACAGAACACATATTAAAACCTTTTTCTTGAAGTATTTCTCACTAACCATTGAGTGTAATCCAGTCACTTCAAAATATTTCTACTCTTTAGCAAAACTAAATTTAAGTAGGTACCTCCTCTTTTCTAACGAAGGCGTTAGGAAAGACAAAATATCACCACAGACGTATTTTTTTGTTTCTTCGTGCTGGAACCCGTAGGAGCGTTTATGAATTTGTTTGCATCTCTCCGGAAACAATCTCTAACATTATTCTATTTCTTTTTTACATCAGCACCTGAAACAAATTCAAACCGTTGTTTTTCTTTCCCGATACCTTGTAACCGGCAGAAATTTTGAAGGGCTGAAATATGATTACTTGATGTGAAGCTGCACAATATCTCAAATAGTCAAGGATACATGTGTAGTTACATGGGATGCACTCCAACCATTGGAAATGAAGCCACCCTCATCCAAATAATGATGGCTAGACATTACAAAAAACTTTTACTCTATAGTGCTACTGCCTGTTGTGGATTCAGACTATCGATTTTTGGCAATAGACGTCGGTTCTTAGGGAAGAGAAAGTGACAGTAATAATTTGAATAACTAGATTTTTACAAAAATGCTTCACCAAAACAAATTAAATATACCAGGCCCTACAGAGTTACCGAATACTGAAGGATTCTAGGTCCCACATATATTTTTGGGCGATGAAGCTTTTTCTTTAAATACCAATTTTATGCGACCTTACCCAAGAAGCGCTTTCATCTCAAACTCACAACGACGAATTTTTAACTACCGACTCTCCAGAGCCAGATGCATAGTTGAATATACTTTTGGAATACTTTCAAATACATGGAGGATATTTCACACGGTCACGTCCTTTCGTAACCCCACTCCCTCGAAATAGCTTGCGCCACGTGCAAGGGATTTTCTGCTAAAGGCAACCAACACCGAGGCGCACCAGTGTAAGCGAACATACTTTCATATTTTGCTTCCGATCTGTATCCTAAAAATAATAGGATTAACCCATATGGTTGATTCTAATAAATCACGAGTCAATCGAACACAAGTCTCACAACCATTATTTCAATAATTGGGTCATCCACGAAATTCCTTACAACTCCTCCTTCCACCAGCACGTCCCCGTTGTACCCTCATCACGTGCTATTACGCTAGGCGAAGGAAAGAAAAAGGGATACCCCACTCATATATATGCCCACGTCCCCTCAGGACGTGACATATTCATTTTGGGGGCTCATCCGGGATTATTAAAAAGGGAATGTGCCTTTGCCTATCAACCTCATGGATAAGGAATCAACGTGCGAAATACTAGATTTAAATATATCTGAGGATTTGTCGTATACAGAACGAAATGAATCAATTCACCCCGGTAGTTCAGGTTATGCTCTGAGAGGATCGAACGTTCCACTATTTCCTGGTCTTGGACTTCCCAGAAGATCTTCAAAACAACCAGATTTACCCCCAAAAGGCGGAGCCATGAACCCAGAAACCCCAACGTTGAATATAAACGACTTGATGTTGATGAAAGACGTTGTTAAGATAATCCTAGAATTCGATGGGAAAAACATTCCGTTTTCGGAATTTGTCGCCGGGTGTGAGGACGCAAGGAAAGTGGTTTCCCCTGCGGCCCAGATGCTCACTTGCCAATTATGCAAAAATCAGGGCCATAGCGCCGACCAATGAAAAAAGAAACAGGACGAATGGGAGGTATTGACCTGCCAAATGTGCAAAGGTTCCGGGCACAGTGCGGCCACTTCGGACAAAGGTCCCCTGCAGTATCCTGTTAATTGTGCAAGATCTCAGGTCATATGGCCCCCGATTGCCCTACTCCTAATAAATCTCTCAAACCTTCAGAAGACCGTCGGCGTTTTGAAAGCGTTCCCGAGTGCCAGTATTGCCACAATCGTGGGCATGCCGCGGACAATTGCTTCAAATAAAAAAATAACAACACCTCGAGCCCCAAATGTCAATTTTGTCAGAACCGCAGACATCCGCGGACAATTGTTGCAAGTTAACCCTTGTGTTAGCACCCAACTTTAACTACGTTGTTACGCACCCGGGGCACCCGGGTGGCCACTTCTTATTTTTCGTCGTTTTTCGAATGCTACGGCTCTGAAATCGATTCCTAAACGTTTATTTTTATAAATAGACATCACTATATAGTCTGGTAAGACCCGTCAAAGCAGTTCCCCTTTTGTAGTTGAAAAGGAAAGAAAGCTGGCACTCGATACACTACGCAAGATGCTTCATAAGAGAATAAACCAACGACGACTATTTATGCGCCAATTGAGTGAAGAACTCGCAAAACCAGTAATTGAGAACCGGTCGCAAAACGTTCAAATAATGCGAAATTACAGCACAAAAATCGCCATTGAAAGTGTGATCGGGCGGTCATTAAACCCTGTGGAAATCGCTCCAGATCCTGCTAATGAACGAGATATGTCAGGGAGGATCAAAATCCCTGGCTCCTGTCATATTTGCTACAAAGCAACAATAAAGAGGAGGAGAAAGACACGAAAGTTATGCTGCGATTGCAACAAACCTGTCTGCGATGAACATGCTACAACTTTCGCGAAGTGTCACGAATACAGCGCCTAATTAATTGTCGACATTTATTTTTATGAATTTCGTATCATCATAAGACATATTTGACGTATAAACATTAAATAAAACTATCCTAAACCAATAATCCAGTCAAAATGATTTTTTTTTTTCAAGGTGGGTACCGGGGTACCCGGGTGCATCCGTGACGTATATATACTTCTCACCCGATTTTTTCTTGTTAATTAAAAAAAATGGTTTCATTCGAAACAAATCACCTGCTTACAATTGAGTTAAATAACAACGATCCGGAGGTTTTTGCCGAAATTTCTACTTTTGACCAAGTTAATCCCGGCACCCGGGTGCGAACACAAGGGTTAAAGAACACTAGCTCTCCAAGCATCTTTGAGTCATGATCAACTTATATGCCGTTATTGCAAACGAGAAGGGCACACAATAGGAAATTGTCACACTCTGGAATATAACAACAAGTTGCGAAGCCAGCCGGGAAACGGGCTGAGCACGTCTCGGACGGACGCACCGAGTGGTCCGTCCCTGATAGAGCGTCCGGTCCACGCGATAGCTCTAACCCAGCCCGACGACAGTATCCAACTTATAGAATAGAAGCAGAAAATTTCGTCAGGCTACCCTCGGTATGTATCGGAGCACTACCGGTAGAAGGGAAGATTTCAATTCTATTAGATACTGATGCTGTACCAAATTTAACTTAATGGGAATACACAAAAACTTTGACGGTAATCGATGAAAACGATATCATAAGATTAAACGGAATATCTGAACTATCAGTCTTTGCGTTAGGTAGTGTGTTGCTCCGCGTGTTCGAGTTTGTAACGCTTTTTCACATCATACCAGACGATGTGCCACTTCCTTACCCAGGTTTGTTGGGATCCAGTTACTTTTTTAAAACGATATCCAAGATTAATTACGAGTTAGAATGTTTCGAGCGTTGAAATAACCTATTGCCTTTCGACAAACCAACCGAACGTGATGAGGTAATCGAAATCCCCGCACGTTCGGAAACTTCCTTCTATATGAAGGTAGTGGATAGCACGACGAAGGAAGGATATATTGCTCCTTTCAAAATCCGCGAAGGGATATATGCCGGCGACTGCCTGGTGACAACCATAAACATAATAATTTTGTCTTAAGGGGTTACGTGAGTTTCGAAGCCGAAAAAAGCATATTTTCTCTATAAAAAAAATGATGTATAAATTATTTTATTTCAAATGTTAAGCATATAAAAGAGCAACATTTCATCGCTACTTAGAAAAAATTCATTTAAAAACTTGGGAAATTCAGCCGGTGGGACCTGGTTTCCGGAGACCCCTAAAAAACGGTGGTCACAAAATTTCTCAAAAACTAATGCACAACTAATGATCTTATTGAAATTTTGCACACTTCTTCAAAATAGCATTGACTAGTGATTGGACGAAGGATTTTTTAAAATTGAAATTCGAATTTTGGCAGAGCTGTATGCAATAGTTCAATTTTTGGTACAATTCACACTACGTATAGCCTTGTAAAATTAGTAGCAATCGAAATAAAATAACCTTCATTCAATCACTAGTCAATGCTATTTTGAAGAAGTGTGCAAAATTTCAATAAGAGAGGTAAAGTCTTTGAGAAATTGTGTCCACCGTTTTTTAGGGGTCTCCGGAAACCAGGTCCCACCGGCTGAATTTTCCAAATTTTTGGTCGAATTTTTTTAAATATTGTTGAAATCTTTCTCTTTTATGTGCTTAAGGGGATATATACACCTAGGAGCCGGAAAAAAGGTCATTTTTGTGAATTTTTTTCAAGAAAAACTATTTTTAATTTAGGATTGGGGTTTTAATTATCTAAAAGTATATACATTCAAAAATATTTTTAATTTTCTTTATTTAAAAATATCAAAAATATACAAGGATATATACCTACATAGGAAATATACAATTGTATGATCCTTGGAGCGACGTAAAAAAATCTGCGTATACGGTACCCACTGGCGTTTCTTAAAAAATCATCTGAAAAAGAAACCAAAAAGATTATTAAATTGGATCCTATAGTCTAGTACTTGTCATAGCCGATTTTGAAAATATCGATTTATGACAAAATGGCGGACGTTTGAACATAAATAGTGATTTTTGGCCCAAAAATTAGTTATTATTTTGCCTAAAAAACAAAAGACTAAGTAAAGGAAAAAAAATCCTACGACACGTACTAGATAATGGTGTATAGAATAACCACAAAAACCTCAAGGCAATAGGTTCATTGGTTTACGAGATATTTTGGGTACCGATTTGAAAAACGTGGTTTTGAGAAAAACTCGTTTGCAAATTAGGGAATGGATAAATCATTAAATTTGTCAACTTACATGAAATCATCGATACCAGGCCATCTAGGTGTATATCTCCCCTTAAAGTTTTGAATTAAAAAATTCATATATTATGTTTTTTTTTTATAAGTAGACAAACATGTTTTTTGCTTCGAAACCCACGTAACCCCTTAATTGATTCTGTTATGATATTCTGACATATGTTGCATCAACAATAACAGAAGAATGCAAAAAGATGAATAAAATTTGAAAAAAAACTATTTTTCAATCCTACAATTTATTGAAATCAACAATAAATACAATTCAAAAATCAATATTTTGATGATTTCGAAAATTTCAACAAAAAAACGATCGAATGCTATATTGAAATGTAATCTAACACTCAGGGATTTTGGGATCACTGAATTCAAATCCCATATCAAATTTTATAAATTCTAAATGACGGATCCAATATGGTGGACCGAAAAAGCTAAATGTTATTTTATTAAAACGAAATCTGTCACTCGAAAGTTTTTGACGTCACTTGATCCCAAGTTAATGTAAATATTCGAAATTCAAAAAAATCTTTAAAACGTTTTTTGATTGAAAAAAATGAGCAAATGAAACATTGAAGAAAAAAATGAGAAAACATCTAACGATCGCGCCACTTTACTAAGCAACAATATAGTTTAGTTGAGTGAAAGTCCATAACATTAAGGAAAGAATAGTCCATAACATTAAGGAAAACTGCTCCGACATGTCTTCGTATGTTTGCAAGAGGCGACCGGTCATTTCAGACCTCGTATTCAAAAATTAGTAGATGGCTATGCCAATACGTATACGAACATCTTTGCAACATCATCGAAGTCCGGAAAACTAACAACAGCCTTATACACGGATTTTCTCCAGAAATGTTTAAAAACTTACGTCGGGGAGAATAAATTTCTACTTCTTATTGACTCTTGGGGGAGTCAAATAAATCCGGAGATGTATGATGAAATCTTCCAAGATGACGAAAATATGCCAACTTACTCTGTAAAAGTAATTCCTCAAAATGCACTCCCTTGGTGCAACCTTGTAACGTTTACTTTTACAGACAAGTTAAAAATTTCATAAAGCCCTTCCAAAATTGCAGCGAATTGTTAGAGCAGAATCGGAAAATTAATGCCCGGGAAGATTGTATAAAAATCCATTCAATAATCGCCAGATCGCACGTAAAAGTGACCCCCTCTCTAGTCTCTTACGTGCCCGTCACGCAAGCATGGTAGCGCGTATCCGTGAGCGAGCGACGCTCGAACATCTTGGGAAAGAGCCGAGCGCGGTCGAAGGTTCCCGACCGCGCCTTGGGCAGCTACACTAATACATGGACGCTGAGCACGTTTATGTGCGGCTAAGCCGAAATGAAGGCTTCGATGGAAAAAGCAATCTGAGCACGACTCGCGCGTGAAGTCGCCCGACGGCACGCGCGAGGCTTGTAGATTATTTCAATGCTTATTTAGCTCTTGCTTCTCTGCGCTATTAATGTATATAAAAAAATGTATCGCGCACTCTGATCGCTTATATTTTTAGTTTACACGTTAATTTAAATATAATAATAAATCTAAATTACAACTTATTTATCTTTTTAAAAATTGGTTACACGTTACTCACATCCGTCCTTATGCCAAATAAATTATAATTCATAAAAGTAAGCGGAAATATATTTATACTCGTATTATTATATTAATTCTCATACTTTCATCAAGCGATAAAGCATTATCCCTGAAAACAAGTCAATGATCCATCTGGCCGCGAATCGTAAGTACCAGAAAGTGCACATATTCTACAAGCGATGAGGTGGTCCCATTGGTAGCATTCCTGGCTTCGGTCCGCAGAGGGCGCGGAATCGTTCCCCGCGCTTAGTGCTTTTTTGAATTATTATTACTATTAATTCATATTTGATTAGTTATTTTAATTAGTTATCATTATTATTTTAATTAGTTATCTTTTAGTGTCGAAAAATGTATCGCGCACTCTACCCGCTTATTTTATTAGTTTGTATGTTAATTCAAATATAATTGTAGGGCCGCCATCTGACGAGGCCGAGTAATTAGGCGATAGAGCGAGAGAGTAGGGCCCGGGCTTCGCGTTAGGGCCGTGAGGGAAGGGCGGAACGGAAAAAATACGGAGAAAAGCCCAGAAAGAGAACGACGTCCGAGCAACCGGCACGTGCCGAGCGTTGAACCACGGCAGTATTCCATTTTGTTCCAACAATTACTAGTTATTAAATTTATATTCAACATCACAGCCTTGCGTTTTATTTAACTCAAAAATATCCCACACAATAATAAATCTAAATTACAACTTATTGATCTTCTAAAAAATTATTTGCGCTTTACCCGTCCCTATTCCAGATAAATTGTAATTCATAAAAGTAAGCGGAAATATATTTATATTCGTATTATTATATTCATTCTCAAGTACTTTCATCATGAATCATCATGAAATCATTATGAAAATATACATTACAAAATATAGTCGGCACAGCTTTTCGTTGAACACTGTCCCGCTTTCATTTTGCCTCCACTAGAATCTCTAATTCCCTTTGAATGTGTTTGGGTACTTCCATTAGGATTTTGTCGTTGAGCGTGCCGTTTAGGTACGCTGTAGTAACGTCTATTTGTTCAACGATCATATTTTGTTCTGCAGCGATAACTGTTACGACTCTAATGGATTCCATGCGAGCCACTGGTGCGAAGATATCGTCGAAGTCGATACCATGACGTTGAGGGAAACCTTTAGCCACTATACGTGGTTTGCGACTCTCAAGAGTTCCGTTTCCCTTGTATTTATTACGTAGTACGATTCTGGTTCCGATCACGTATGTGTCGTCGGGTCGATCAACCAGTTGCCATGTATTTTTTGACAAAATTGAGACGAGTTCGTTAGCGATGGCTTCGTGCCACTCTTTGGATTCGGAACTGTGTATGGCTAGACTTATAGGAATTTCGGCCAGATACACGTCTTCTTCGCGTTCGGTAGCGATATCAGTATGACGATGAAATTTTTGGGCGTCCCCTAAGTCCTGTCCGTATCGTTTTTGGTCTGCCGCGACCTCGTGCTGGAGGGTTTCGCTCCATTTCGCTTTCTTGACCATCATTCTCGATTTCTTGATTTTCATTTTCGATTTCTTGATTTACAATGGCAGGAACCTCTTCGTGTGGAATTTAGTGCGCGATTTGTTTCGGTCGAAATTCAACCTCGACATCATGAATTTCCGATTCGCTAGATTCGAGTATATTTTCATAGTGATCGACTGTGAGTGGCGTTGCGTAGTTCACGTTTGTGAGAGTTAAGTCTCTTGTTATTTTGGCCTTTCTTTCCTTGGGTAGCCATACACGATACCCTTTAGACATGTCGGAATATTCAACGAGGAATCCTTCTCGCGATCGTGGTTCAAATTTTCCTATTTCAGGCTCTCACTTCAACGTTAGAACGCCATGTCCGAATTCTTTAAAATCGCTTACATCGGGAATATTTCCTTTCCACGACTCGTAAAGGGTTCTTCCGGCGAGATGATTTGTTGGACAGTGATTCCGAATGTGATTTGCCATATTTATTACTTCAGCCCAGAGGAGATCGGTAAAAAATACTGTATTAAGAGACACCGTGCCATTTCGAGGAGTGTTCGATTCTTTCTCCCGGCAACGCCGTTCTGTTCAGGTCTATGTGACACAGTAAGTCTCCATGCTATTCCGTTTTCCTTCAGGAATTCGTCGAATTAATCATTCCGGTACTCTCGACCGTTGTCGGATTGTAGGTACTTAATTCAACGCCCAGTTTGACTTTCCAAGATCGCTTTAAATTCTTTAAAGGCCTGAAATACTCCGCTTTTATTTTTTAGGAAGCGCACTTCATACCAACTGGATGAGTCGTCGATAAAAACGGTGAAGTATCTGCCGCCTCCAAGTGATTTTAATCGAATCGGACCGCAGATATCCGTGTGAATAATTTCGAGGATTTCCGTTTTGCGTTCGAATTTCTTTGGAAAAGGGGATCTACACATTTTTCCTTTAGCACAGATATCGCACGAACTGCCTTTCGGCGGATCTTTCAGCTTCAATCTGTGAACTACTTGTCACGACCCTCGCCCCGGCATTGATGTTACTCCTTTTTATTATATTATTCTTTATATTACTTTCGCATTCCTTGTACTAAGGATCTTTTGTCGCGACAGTATTTACATTCTTCTATACATTAGTCTCTTTCGTCACGACAACATTTAGAGGCCATTAAGAACCCCTATTAAGGATCCGCATGGAAAACCCCCATAAACGACGTGCCAATAGAAAGACCCATTACGAGGCCTCATCGAAGTTCCTCGGACGACTTCGGAATTCCCACTAATGACAGGGCCATTAGTATACGCAGGTAATAATCCAACCCATAGCACCCGGGAATTTTCTGGAAGATTCTCACTAACTACTGAGCCGATTAGGACCTATGCACCGAAGATCCAGGTCCAGTGTCAGAAGGACTGCCCCACTCCTGAAGTTTCCCTCAGGAGAGGGAACTGCGCCAAGGCATCGCCTAACAGCTTTTCCTTTATATAAGGAGAGAACTTCGACCCAAGGAGATACATTCTTTAAGTACGCGCGTTGAGGGGTGCGTCGGTTAACAGACCAGTTCCCAGACCCATCTTCCTATGCCAAGTTTCCGCGAGTGTTGCCTTTTCCTTGTTTTCACTCTTTAATGCAGTTTGCGATGGTTTCTGAACTCTCATTTTTCACCACGTATAGTCCTCCTTGGTCACGCTCCACGTATAGTCCTCCTTGGTCACGCTCCACGCATAGTCCTCCTTGGTCACGCTCAGCAAACAGGATTAATTTCCGATTTTCATCGACAATGGTGGCACCGTTCTTGTCGAAAAAGATTTCGTGCCCTCAGCCGCAGATTTTTCCGACTGATAGCAGGTTTCCTCATTACTCTAGAACCCGCAAAGTGTCGGTTAATTTGATCTGTTTTGTGGCACCGTTCATGCTCACGTTTAGGTACGGTGTTCCTCGACCCTTGATCTGAGCGGATGCATTACTGGCGAGGTTTATTTTTCCGACTGTCGATTCCGACAGAGCATCAAATTTTGTTTTATCTCCGCACATATGTGCCGTGCAGCCACTATTCAAGCACTAATCGCCGCGAGACTTTCAAGTTTCCGTTTGAGAAGCTTGTTCACCGTTTACTTCTTTGATGCACGCGTTGCTTGTGGTGGCGTAGAAGCTCACATCATCAGCTACGTTCGCCCTATCCGTATTTGTTGGCAATTCTTTACACTCGGCGGCTTTGCGTCCGATTTTGTGACATCGGTGACATTTGAACTTGAACGGTTCCTTCTTTTCCTGGGATCTATAATCCCTTTTGGGCTCTTGATGCGTTCTTCTTGTCGAAAATTTGTTTCTACCAAAGCGCTTTTTGCCAACATCGCATTCGTTGTCCTTTCTTGATTTTGGTTTCTTGTATCATTTTCCTCCAGAATTTGTATCCGAAGCGTTTCAGTGGTGGGTAATGTGTCACGCGATTCGATTGCGCACCTGAAATTCGCAAAAGATGAGGGGAGACTGTGCAGCAACATGATCGATAACAGATCTTGGTTGATACGGACGTTAATCTCATTTAATTTGTTGACAGTGTCGAAATATTTTGTGACATGCTCGCGTACATCATTACCTTCCTGCATGCGATGGTATGTCAACTGTTTTATTACAGTTGCCATTCGCACAGGCCCCGAGGATTGATGAACAGAATGCAATTCCAGCCACAGTTCGCGCAAAGTGTCGCAACCTTTTATTTGTTTTAATTCCGAAGATTTTATCGACAATATTATATCCACTTTGGCTTTGCCATCTTCGATCTCCCATTTCCGTGCACTTTCGGCGGAAGTCGCATCGTTGACTGTGACTCTAGGTTTTGGTATTAGTCCGTTTACATACCCCCATGATTCATTCTTTATCAGCAGCGCTTGCATCTGGATCTTCCAAGTGTCGTAATTTTCTCGATTTAGTAATTCGATCCTCACTGATGTCGATGATGCCATTTTCTTCCTTAGGATGTACTACTTTCGCTGATTCCTTCGCAGTCATTGCAAATCGACGTCACTTTCAATATCACCACCGATTAATGTTCATATTCCTTCTCGAACTTCCGTTCTGTCTGAAAAAAACCCAATCATATTCTTGATTTTTCCTACTTTTCGAACCATGAGTCATATGATAAAAAAATATGAATTATTTTTACTCAATTTTGTTACCAACGTTGTCAAACAGTCTATTGATGTTTTTTTTCAGTCGAAAGCAAAAAAATCATTTATTTTCAAAATTTCGACATATAAAGATTTTTTCAAAAATGCTCCAAAAAATATTGACCGGTTTAATTATATATTTCGAGTTTTACTTGCACAGCCTTTTCGGCTTTTTACAAGGCTCCACTTATATGTCCACCGCTCTACACTTGTTCTTTCTCTCCATCATCCCCCCTCCCCATTGCGGCCGCAGCCGACTTCCCCCTCTGTATTATATTCATCATGACATTTCTGTCATGGGTATAGGGAAACTGCGGAAAACCTATACCAATACAGCCGGTCACGAGTTCGCTTCCCAGCCTCGGAACTAGTCGCGTTTCGTCGAGAAATAGCTCACAGGCTACAGTCATACCCATCCGACACACACACGTACCAGTCCGTGTGCGCGACATCTGTGTACAACTGGAGCTACGTCACGCCTGTGTTTTTATTTCTCGACGAAACTACGAGACGGTGATTCGAACCCGCGACCTCCCGATGTGTTGATTTCAGAGGCAAGCACTCTAACCACTAGACCAACACATCGGTGACCGGTTTAATCATTTTTAAGACTGGTTCCATCGTGGACGAATTTCTCCTTATATTTTTTTTTTCATACCTTTTAAAAGAAAACGTTTTTTGCTGTTGTTTTGCTTGTTCATCAGGATTTAAATAGAAGGAAATTGTTTAAAATTTAAGAAATTATAATGTTAGATCATTTGACTCTCTCAAAACCAGTCTCAAAAATCGCTAAATTAGTCAAGGTTTTTTGAGAATATTTTGAAAAACAATTAAAAAGTCCAAGTCTTCAAAATCAGTGATTTTTGCTTTCGACTGAAAAAGATCAATGGCATATCAAGAATTTTTTAAAAATACTTTAAAAATGTACAGGAAAACGAACCATTAAATAAAAAGCCTGATTGAGTACATTGCTCGGCCAGTTATAGACGATTGAAACAAAATCATATCTCATTAGTGGATGGACAAAAAATTCTGAAAAAAATCGAGCGGTTTTTTCAATATGCATAAAAAGTCTAAAATTTTGTTTGCCTCGGCTGGTAATTTTATTCAACCATTGCCATAATCGCATTTCATTTTATTCGCCGTGGGAGATTATCAATAATAAAAAATGCCGGCTCCGAAGAATGGTCATCAGCCGATTAGTCAGCCGATGGAACCAGACAACGATGGAGAAAATGCAGCAGCTGCATTAATCCAATTCAGCATCGATGAGTATTTGCCAACAAATATTCCGGAGACCGTTCCTGACAAACGGCGGTTTTTTTTGCGAAGCTTGCAAGCAAAAGCCATACTTCGATGGGGAATATTTTACAGTGGACTATTTCAAGTCTGAGCCCGCCACTATTTATGCGGTTTGCAAAATTTGCAGACCGCTGAATACCATTTCGGGTAGACTTGACGTATCGTCAACCTTTACAACCCACTTGAAAGTAAGATAAAACAGGGTTTCGTATAATAAGTACTTTGTGAATAATGGAAGAAGAGTGTTCAATAGTAAACATTGTGAATAAAGACTGTCGTATAACAGATGATGAATTGTTAAATTTCAGTGAGTACATCCCGAGCTTCATGATGAGTACAAGACGTACGCCAAAATAAAACGGAGGCGGATGAACAGCGTCGAACCCCAACAATGTTGCAAGCGGACGACCTGTTCATTTTCGCAAAATGTTTTCTACCGTAATGTTACAACGTACATCTTGGAAAGTTTGGCACCGTTGAGAACGGTAGAAATGCCGAGTGTTTGAAAAATATTTGACGATAGTTACTCCTTTAAGAACGATGCTTATAGAAGCTCATTTAAACATATAAACCATGTAATATTTTCTCAGATTTCTGCGTAAAACAAGGTGATTCTTCGATCAAACACTGTTTACGACGAAAAATCAGTGCGACATTAAATACATTGTACGAGGAAAAGATCGCAAACATTTCTAAACATATACCGGGAAACACCGCACACTTTTGCACTACGGCGGATATTTGGACCGGGATGCTTCGACGATTCATAGGAGTGACGGCCCATTGGGAATTTTCATTATACATACTATATGCCGAAAATATAATATCGGCCATCCAGCAATACCGGCAATATTGTTTATTATAATGAATCCAATAATATCAGTTTGATAAAAAAGTTTTGTCGCAATAATTTCAAAATAATTTATTTATTTATACATTTTATACAAAACATTTCTAATCAACAATATATTCGCTATCGGTTTCTATGACACTCGACCATCTAATTGGCAACTCATTTATTCCCTTTGCCCAAAACTGCCGCGGCTGGAACTCAAAGAAATTTGAAATATCCCTTCTGAGATCGTCGCGGTTTTTGAAAGTTTTGTTTCTCAATTATGCCTTCAAATGTCTAAACAAATGGTAGTCAAGTGGCGCGATGTCGGGAGAGTATGGAGGATGAGGAACGGTAGTCCAGTGAAGCTCAGTGATTGTTTTGTGGGTTTCCTTTGCGACATGGGGTCTCGCGTTGTCGTGGAGAAGGTGCACAGTCGTGCGTCTTGGCCGATTTTTTCTTACAGCTTTTGCCAATTCCTGGAGATTTTCGATGTATCGTGTAGAGAAGATCGTCTTACCTACAGGGAGAAAATTGTGAAACAGCATTCTCTTTGCGTCCCAGAAACAGCACAACAAAACCTTTTGTGAGTGACGATCAGATTTCGGTTGGTGTGGCGGTTTTTCTCCCATAGGAAGTCAGTAGGCTAAACGCGTTCTGTTATCATACAAGACCCAGCTTTCATCTCCCGTCACAAGATCTTCTAAAAACTCCTTGCAATGATGGCGAAGCAGGAGAGAGTGGCAGATGGTCACGCGACAGTTCTTCTTGTCGTCGGTGAGACGGTGTGGTATCCATTGAGCTAGAACCTTCCTGTATCCCAAGTTGTGTAAGTGATTGACTATGAACGGTTGGGTGCAGCCCAGTTCTCTTGCTAGCTCGTGTGTACTTGCTTCCGGTTTCTCTTTGATGCAGCGGAGTAATGCTTCATCACCGATGGTCGACGGTCGTCCGGAACGTGCCTTATCTTCAAGGCTTGTGTCTCCAGATTTAAAACGATTGAACCAACGCTGGACTGTTTGATGAGAAACTACGTTCTCGCTGAATGCATCCTGTATATTTTTAGCAGTTGTGCTTGCGTTCGTGCCGCGCCGCCACTCGTAAAAAATGATCACTCGAAGTTGCTCCTACGAGATCGAAGCCATTTCTGTCCACTAGAACCCGCGCTCGTCCTTTTATACCCTGTCACGCGGAAGAGTAGAAAACATTCTAGAATATTCTCGACATTGCTCGATGTCATACTGCGTCAATACGTAAAAAGACATTTTTAACATTTTTGCGACAAAACTTTTTTATCAACCTGATATATCCATAGAATTTTTTCGTTCGTGACACCATGACTATTCTTTTTCATTTTGTAGATCGATGAAAATTCTCTTGAGCGCAAGGCAGCTGCAATCGCATGCAGGCGTTCTCCTGGTACGCACTCGCACGAATCCATCGCAGCTACGCTTGTAGAAATCCACGCATCCTTTGGGTTGGATCAAAATAAAATAGTTGTGACGGTTACTGATAATGGCTCCAACTTTGTTAAAGCGTTTCAGGTTTTTGGCGTCAACATCAAAGAATCCTTGGTTTCAGGTATGTTTACACACACAAAAGCAAACACATACGCACATGTACGCAAACACACACTCATCAACCTAGCCCATGTCCAATGGAAAATAACACACACACACAAACAGTTACGCATACACGCAAACACGTCCACCCATTTAGACACTTTTTAAAATATTAATGTTGGACCTTTTGGAGCAATTCCAAATAATATATTTCTATTCGAGATAAGTCTTCTCGTGAAATCACAGATAACGATTCCGAAGCTTTTACCTTTGACGAAGATATTTTGCCAGAAGAGCAACTCGAGTCAGAGACATTCAATGTTACGGAAGAGTTTCGCACAATGTTACCTGGCCATCTTCGTTGTGCAAGCCATACGCCTGATAGCAACGGCGGACATTGCCCATGCGATAAGTGAATCGCGAGATTTCGCTGACACACATGCAGGGGCAATCGGAAGGTGCAATTGGTTGTGGAAAACACTTAGGTCTCCGAAGACGAATGAAGCAGTGGAGCTGTACTTAGGCAGGGCTTTATTACAGCCCGTCGTAACTCGCTGGAATTCTTTGTATGATGGTCTGAAAAGAGTTGTTCTTCTCAAGGATAAAATAGTCCATAGTGATATGAATGAAATAGTCCAGCTGAGGATTCCACTTCAAAATACGGACATCCAATATATTGAAGGATAACTGCAATGTACGCAGCCGCTGGCGGAGGCAAAAGACATATTGGAAGGCGAGAGACTGCACTTATGGCTATCTCCTGCCCACGTTGGTCTCCCTTCGGATGGAAATTGAAATCTTGACAAGGCAAGAAATTATTAGAATATGCAAGCCTATGTTCGTCGTGATGAAAATATCATTTGAATCGCGTTTCAAAGACTTTTTTTGAGTCGAGGAAGCAGGAAAGCTCGCGGCGGTGGTAGCTGTCACACATCCGCGATTCAAAGTTCGTTGGCTGGTATGCCTCGACGAAGATATGTGACAAAAAGTGAACTGAACGAGAGGCGCAACCTATAGATCCAGAAGATTTTTTCAATTTCGGCGAAGGTTTTTCGATAGACGAGCACCAAGATATAGTTTTCCATCACGGAGATGCTGCAAAAGAAATCAGCAACTATATTTCACCCGGCAATACCAGTCTCGACATGTTGAAGGACTTTCCTCATATTCGGAAAGTCTTTTTGGTACAACACACCGCTACCATCATCAGCGCGTGTCGAAAGACGTTTCAGTTATGCTACCTTGATGGATATCCCAAAATACAACAGGCTCACTGGGGCTCACTTCGAGAAACGAGTTTTATTCAAGACCAATTCATCAGGAACATATTTTTGAAGGTATTACACTTTATCTAGTTATGTCAATTATCTTAGTAGTATTTGAACCATGCTAGGACATCACCAGCGGTGTAAGAGTGGCACTAGAATCTAAACAATCTTCCCCATTTTATAGATGCGAAAAAAGGTTTCCGCAGGCAGGGTGAGTTTTTCATGGATCAAAAATTTTCAGCATGTTTTGTTGTAGTCCGAGAATATCGAAAATAAATTTTTATTATTATTTTGAATTTCCATGTATTATCAAAATGACGCTGCAAATGATTCGTTCTTTTTTTGATACCTCTGCACCAGCTTCCTTTACTCGCAACCGTGAGCGAATATCATACCTTATCCTGACACAACCACACATACACACACACGCGCGCGCGCACGCACACACACACACACACACGCTCGCGTACGCACAACCGCTCACGCAAGCATACAAACACATGCACACGCGCGTGCACGGCTACGCACACACACATACGCACACGCTCAACCACCCACCTACGCACGCGTCCACACACACGAACACATACTCGACACACACGCGCATGGACGCGTACACATACATACACCGACCCACGCAGGCACGCGTACACACATACACCGACCTACGCACGCACGTGTACACACACACACATACATACACATGCTCGACAAACACGTTCACGGATGCGTACTTACGCACACACACTCCCTGTGTGACCGTACACACACATGTATGATACATACACAAACATGCAGACAGGCTCACTTATACAAACACACCCACACGCGCATACACACACGCATACATACACATGCAGACAGACTCCGGCATACATACACATCCATATACGCATACCCACCTATGCCCGCGTATACACACACCCATGCACACATGCTTGACACACACGCACACACCCATACACACAAGCTGGACATACACACGCACACACCCGCCTGTGCACGCTACACACATACACACAAGCTCGACATACACGCGCACGTACGTATACACACACATCCACACATGGATGGGAACACACATACACACACTCGTAATGAGTTAGGCAGGCACACACCCAGGTAAGCACACAGTAACTCGCTTGATCACTCACACAATAACATTTCTTCACTTAAAGACACGCACTTGGGTACAGATAGGGTCCGCACCCTCACATAATCTCTTCAATATTTACTCCCATCCGAATCATTTGAATAAATCTAAATTACAAATATAATTAAATAAAAACTGGAATTAAATTACAAATGTACTTGAATTACAATTGTACTCAAATTACAAATGCAATCAAAGTACAATCGTAATTAAATTACAATTGTACTTTAATTACATTTGTAGTTTAATGTAATTAAAGTAGAATTGTAATTCAATTACATTTGTAACTTAATTACAATTGTTATTTAATGCTCAATGTAATTCTTAATTTAAAAGAGTCCAATTATCCATTAAGCGTGTAATGTGTAATTAAATCTTGTTTCAATTACCCCTTACCCGCGCAATGAGTAATTCATGTGAGGTTCAATTACACATTACTAGGATAATCTATAATTGGATTTTATTCGATTACATTGTTGCCCATCTCTGCCCGTCACTGCGCTATCGCTCTACACCGCGGAATAAAATTCCCGATTAAATAATAACTATAACTAACTCACAAGGCCCGAATACTTTCACAAATAGAGAGCAAGAAGACAGCCCTACCGACTTTTCCGCGGAACGAAATCCTGGATCCCCGGCCTCGATCGTTGATTTCTAACGGCGACGTCTTTTATGAGGTAACGGTGGCGGCAACGGCGCAGGAACGCGTCTCTCCACGTCCAATGCTAAATTCAGAGTCCCTTCGAAAAGGCCTAGTCCAGCGGACACGAATCCTGACCCCCATCCCTTGCCTACTCATCGACTATTGATTATGTTTCGACCGATCTGACTCCCAATTTTTCGTGCCCGAGGCAGTTGATTTAAAACGTTCTATTAGCGAGGTTCTTGGCCCTCGGTGTTACCCTCATCCGGACTCGTAGTCCATGGGTGGAGGACCTTGATGGTGATAAACCCCGCGCTTCCAAAATAGTCCTGAGATGGACGGCTTAGGATGGGGCTTCGAGCTAGCGATTCGCCACAGGACGCCTACGAATTTCGCGCCGGTAAGAATTGCGACTCGTCGGGCCGAGATGAACGTAGACGACAAGGCCCGATGGTAAAAGGGCTAAGTGAGCGGCTCCCTGATGAACCGCGACGCCACCGATCCCTTCCTGCCTGGATGGTTGAGTGGAGCCGGTATTTGCTGGGATCGGTCCTCGTCCCGCGGTACATCGTGTAGGTTACATCAAATACAACAATATAAGTAATAGCGCCAATAATATATATTAGAGGAGGCTGTTGGATTGCCCGAGAAACGTTCTGGACGGCGAGAAACTCGGTCCTGCCGCGCCAAACCGTAGAAATCTCCATGACCCATGGGATTTGTGACAGGAGTGAAATGCCGTCACAGTATGTATCACTGGAAATGCTGGGCAACGACTTGGCGTGCGTGGTTAAGAAAAAACCCTCGGCGAAAGATGACGGTTTCTCAACAACATGACTATCAGGTTAAGAAAGACTTGAGAATTTGAAAAGTTACGTGGAAGAATTCACTTTCTACTCTATTACAGAACCACCATACATCTCATAAAATCTATTGCGTCGCATAAATTTTCATGTAATAGACGTAGTTTTGGCAGGCTGAACATATAATTTCTAATAATTCTGTATACCTGATGCAGTAACTTATGTGATTTTACAATTTGAAATAATATAAGTAAAAAAATTGTTGCAAAAGTTACTTATGGAAGGAGTAGGAACGTTTCTCCAAGAAAATCGTGTATCTTCCGAGGGTTATTTCTCAACCACGCACGCCCAGTCGCTGCACAGCATTTCCAGTGATACATACGTACAGTATTTGTGTGATGCATACGTTGTACTTTTATATAATCGTGATTCGAACTTTTTATTATAATAGTAATATGGTTTCTTAAAATAAAATGTTGAGAAAAAAAGTATTTCTAGGGTTTGACAATTTTGTGTACGTTTCTAGTAAATGCTTGGCTTTTGCATAAAAAGTTATTTCGCTTCTTTTGTACGTTTGAATTGAAAAAATGATAATGTAGATGAAAGTATTGTTTGAAAAAAATCACAAGTATTTCGAGGTTAATTAGAATTTTGTAGATAGTGAAACGACGAATAACTTAGGGCAGTAGTGTAATGGTACCAGTTCTAAATCAAGATCTCCTTACCGACACTTACCAACTGAGAACGAACCAAAAAATGGTTGATTTCTGAGTTATCAGCAGATGTTCGGGTAGGGTTTCGATTAAGAACTGGCACCATGATCAACTGTCGATGTCTGTACTTACCGACCGATGGTAGGGCTGCACTGCTTACGGACCGATGGTGAGGCTCACCTGCTTACTAACCGATGGTAGGGCTCACCTGCTTACCGACTAATGGTGGTAAGTCCCCCTTCGCCTCGAATGGAATTTGGCGGAATGGGCCCCCTCCCCCATTCCGCCTCGCTAGGAATCGCACGTGTGTCCTTGTGCCCCACTCCCCGGGTAAACACAGGGACGCACGTGCGATTTCTAGTGAGGCCGCGCAACGACTGACAAAGTTCCCCTCCCCTCCCGCGGGAAGGAAGGGTTTTCTCCCGGCGGGAGGAAGAGTGAAGGGTCCGATTTCTCAGAAAATGTTTTAAACATTTGTGGGTGGTGAGTCATCGGGCGCTTGCCGTGGCTTGACAAAGCTCCTCCCCTCTTGCTGAGATGCGATAGTTTTGTTTATACATTGACGTGTTGAAGCTAATCAGCGGATTGAGGTGTTGAATGATTATTTTCCGAGAATTTATCATCGGCGGAAGAGTGACATTGATGGCGTCAAATTTCTTTTCTACGAATTATATTTTTTAAGTATTTTGTGGGGAGGGGGTGAGTCATCGGACGCGTGACATTTTTCCGCGCTCCGACCCACGTGCCCTCAATTTAGCCCGATGACAGGAGGAAATAAAGCGATAAAACGACCGCTGTTTATACTCGAGCCATGAGAGTTCCATTTGCACGCGCGTCCGCACATACACACACACACACACACACACACACACATTTTGTGAATACTGCGCTTGACAAAGCCCCCCCTCTCCGAATCAAATGCGATATCGATAAACGCGTCGAAACTCAGTCGCCATGATGAAGGGGACTATAAGTGGGGGTGTCTAGAAAAATATTCGTCAGTTTAGCGTTACCCCGTCAACATCATTCATTTTAGAGATTTAAAAAATCCTGTTTTTCAAATTTTGGAGAAGTTTGCTGAAGATCAATTTCGAAAAGGCCCGCCTCCCTCCAATTCAAAAGTTCCAAAGATCAAAGGGAGTGAAGCATATAATGATTATGTTCGTCTCGGGCGATACGGAGCTGTAGGTGATTCACGGAAAAATTAGGCTCTTGTTGAAAAGTTGCCACGAAAGGCTGCGCAATCATGCGGCGCAACGAAAAAATGCGTGCAAGAGACGTGAATTAATAGTGCGCATCGAACGATTGTTGCATGACATTCAACAATTGAAAGGAGAAATAGACTCGTGGGCGCAGATTCATACGCTGAGGATGATATTTGAAAAAATAAATTTGGAGCCCCAGCGCGAAAAATCTCCTCACCGACAAACGTCGTGGGTCGAGGATCCAGCGTGGAGGGGACAAGTATATAATCTCGTGAAGACAGCTTCGAACAATCGGACAGCAAGTGAAAAATGGACGCGATCAATAAGATTGGTAAATACCCAGACTTTCTTCCGGCGAATTGAACGAGTTGACCACCGAGTCGCAAGTAGTAAAGGAGGGTTATGCAGAGACGCCTGATGACGTCATCGTGGGAGAGGTGTATACGTGATGTTTCGCAAGCCAGATCGTCTTGGTGGGCCCGTATGGGGAATTGGTGGTGGGGGGCCCCGTTTTGGGGAATCGGTGGTGAGGGTAGGGCCGGGTAGGTACGTGGGGGTTACTACCATACCGACGGACTGTGTTGTGGTGGAGGATGTGATTTGGTAAATTAGTGGGGGTGTGAACAGTCTTCATAATATGGAGATTATTCATACCGTGCCGCAGAGATGCTGCATAGTGGAGAGGGGTACGATTTTCAGGTGGAGGAGGAGTTCCTTAGCCACGTGACGATGAGTGTGGGTATGGCAAGCCGAAGCGTCTTCTACTTGTTTAGGGATTCTGTAACGACGGGGGTTGTGGTGCTTGGTTGATTAAATATTCGTTTTCAGAAAACGCGACGATTGGTTTGTTTTCACTGTGTTTTTTCGGAGGATTTAAATTTTCAAACATTTCGAACAGAACATTTTTCGAGCTCAAGTTGTGAGGTCTTCTCACCAACTGCACGCGTAAGACCCGCAATCTCGAATTTCAAAACTCATCTCCGAATTTGTTGTTGTGTGCAAACGGTAAAAACTCTCACCAAAAGAGTCATAACGTTGGGTTATCACCGAGTCGAACTGCAGTGCAATCCGTATCTGGAAAACCACATCGAGAGAGAAATTCAGGGGTATATCGAAGCGGCCCGCCACGCCACACCAGCCGCACCAGATTGCAGATTCGTGACAACACGAGAACCTGGACGCATCTCACTGCCCGTCTTAAACTCATAGATCAACAAACAATGGCGGGTTTGCTTTTTCCCATCAAAATCAACGAGGTGGACGAGCGAGGTGTATCGTCCGCACCGGTATACATACCCATGTATTTCGGGATGTATGCACCGCCGGAGTGGTCTACACTGGACCATGGAGGGAGACGAGAGTGGGCACATGAAATGCGGCTGAGTAGCGGCATGCAGCCCGTCACGCTAGGAGGTGTGCGGTACACGATGTACAGGATGGTAATACACCCGGAGAATCAAGACTACAGCCGGATCATTCTCCACAACGAATTACACGAGCTATTAACGCGCGATTTCTTTGAAATGTGACAACTCTAAATAGTGATCACCGAAACTTTTTATAAGAATACATGTAACCTGAAATTATCGAAACAAAATAGCCCCCGCGGACCAAACGCGGTGCAAGAGAGGGGATCACCCTATACAGACCCCAAACCATGATTGTTCCCTGCCGTAACCCACCGGAAGTGCTTGCGCTCCGCGCCGATCATTTCCGTCGACGCGAGCTGCGGCTGATGTGAGCTTGCTCTGCCGAGGTGTACGTTGCTGCAGTGGGACCAGAACCAGCCACTTCGGGCCCTGATCAGGAAGTACGCAGTGAGTGCAAAGTTCAGAATCTGTCACTGCTCCGAGCGAGTCCAGTCCGTCCGCGTCTTCCGGGGCTAGCAAAGTGTCGACTAGGCCCCAGAGTACTGGGTTCGAAGTTTTATCTTCACGATGCGCTGGATATTTCAAAGCATGCTTAAAATTCAGGAAAACACAGCCCAAGCGAAGATTGAAAGTGTTTGAATCAAGGTCCAAAGGGACGTTGAACAACCGTCGAGAAATGCCTCCCCAAAATCTGGAAGCCAAATTGCTTCGAGCTCCACAAACCGAGGCAGAATCAACTCCGTAGCCAACGGTACTGGTTGCCAGATGCCAATGGAGAGACTCGGCACGAAAATCGACGAGTTGCTCGACTATATTAAGGACAGGTCAAATGTACACGGCGAAATCAGGAAACTAGCTAGGTCCATTGAAACAGCATATACCCTAGCACGTAAAGACTTCAATGCTGCCCCGAAGCAAACACCAAGCAGGACGGCGTCAACTACTCAAACGTCCCCTTGGATGACTCCCCAACTCGAGGCACCGTTTACTCCAAAGCCTACCAAAACAACATCGCTGGAGATAAACAACAAAAAGAAAAGGCAGCTATCGACGCCTAGCCCTACATCAGCTTCTGGCCCGCGAGCACCAAAAAAACCAGTCAAGGAAGATGCTTGGATAAAAGTGACCCGGGGATGCAAGAAAAAGCAAGCACCCCACGACGCAGCGGCGACACCAAGCGAAGCCCGAGAGCCACAGACAAACGATGGCTCAAATCCCAAAAACAGCCACCGAAAAATGGTAAAGAAGAAAACACGAACGAAGGCCGTCCTTGTCCAACCAGTGGAAGGGCGAACATATGCGGACCTGCTCAAGGAGATTTAAACCAAAGTGAACCCTAACGAGACCGGCGTGTACATAAAGTCCATCAAACAAACAAAGAACGGTGGGGTACTTCTAGAGATGGGCCACAAGACTGTAGATAGTACTGCTTTTACTGAAGCGGTCAAGTCAGCTACTTCAAACATCGATACAGTCAAAGCGCTTATCCCGATGATGATGATCGAAATCCGTGACATCGACGGAGTTACCACTGAGGATGACATCCGCGAGGCCCTTCTTCGCGACCTTCAACAGAGAGTAGAGATAAGACGCATCAGTCTTGCTAAGGTCACTCCACAAGGGCAACGAGCAGCGTTCTGTGAAATGGATGAAACAAGCGCCATCAAAATCGTAGAAACAGGCCGCATAAAAATCGGCTGGGTAAGCTGCCGCGCCTGCCCAGTTATAAAAGTGACGCGGTGCTTCAAATATCTCGGATACGGGCACGATTCGCGCACATGTAAGGGCCCGGACAGAAGCAAGTCGTGCTAAAAGTGTGGCGGAGGGGATGACAGGGCCGCTAACTGTGACAAACCGACAAGATGCTTCCTATGCACTCCGCAAGAAGGAGAAACAGATGGGCTGTGCTACGTCTCTGGCTCCGGCGTTTGCAAAGCATTTTGGACTGCGCTTGCAGAAGCGGCTAAAGCACAGAAATGACCCGTATACTGCACTGCAACTTGAACTGGAGCGTGCTGGCTCAAAATTTACTGCAACAACGCGTCCACGAAGACAAGACCGAGGTCTGCATCATTAGCGAACAGCACTCAAACATCCAAAGCAAAGCCTGGTTCACAGACAGTACTGGCGCGGCAGCAATTCGGGTACCTACCCCAAGTAAGGTAACGATTGAAAGCAATGGACAGCAGCATGTAGCTCAGGAACTTCTCTACATGCTGCTGAATGCATTCAACGCATGCCTTGCAACCGACACGTTTCCTTCCGTTTGGAAACGCCAGAGACTAATCCTATTGGATGAAGGGAAAGGATCTCCCATAACACCTTCATCATACAGACCACTCTGTATGCTAGATATAGCCGGAGAACTCCTTGAAAACTTAGTTCAGGCGAGGCTCCGAAATGATATCGAATGCACCGGAGGCCTGGCTGAAAACCAACATGGTTTTCGAAAAGGTCGATCAACAATCGGTGCAATCAAAGAGGTCATAGAAATTGCAATCAAAGCATGGTCGGAAAGCCTCCAGTCATGCCAAGTTTGCATCCTCCTGCTGCTGGACATGAAAAATGCCTTTAACAGTGCCAGGTGGAACAACATTCTTGATGCGCTGGAACACAGGTTCAATATAAACAAAGAGAATTTGGTCTTAGTGGACAGCTACCTCAACAACAGAGCGCTAATAGTGAACACCATGGAGGGTACTGATGACATGAATATGGGATGATCGCTGGCGTACCACAGGGTCATGGGACCTGACCTCTGAAACGTAGACTACGATGAGCTACTTGAGATCTCCTTGCCCAAACACGTTCACCTCACGGGCTTCGCGGACGACATTGCGGCAACAATAGTGGCAGACAGCGTTGAAGAAGCTGAACTACTTGTTCAATGCACCATAAAAGCTGTTGCTACCTGGCTAGAAAAACACCAGCTGAGCTCAGCCAAACGCAAAACTGAGATGGTCGTACTGATCCGTCAAAAGTGGTTCCCGGAACCCTTTAGCATGACCTTCGACGGTACAACATTAAGATCAGCGAAGTCGGTTCGCTATTTAGGGGTAAAGATAGACACGAAGCTGTCCTTCCGAGAGCACCTCGGATCTTGTTCATCACAATCGAACCGCGAAGCAAAACGAGACGAGTGCTCTTGGAAGTAGTCCACTCAATCCTGCTTTATGGGGCAGAAGTATGGGCGCACACCTTGAAGCAGAAGAGCTATCGACGAAAGATGGCAGCAATACAGCGACGAGGCGCCCTTCGGGTTGCATCTGCGTACCGTACGGTCTCTGAGGCAGCCGTACTAGTCATAGCGGAAGCTTCGCCCATCGACCTACTAGCATTGGAAAGCGTAAAACTCTATGACCTAAAAACCAGAGGTGGTCACACGAAGGAAGCAAGAGTAAGGGTGAAGGCAGAAACGCTAGAAGAGTGGGAAGATAGGTGGAAGATGTGTGACAAGTTTGGTGTGAACATCAAAGTTTGGTTCACCCGTAACCACGGCGAGACAGACTTTTTCCTAACCCAACTGTTGACGGGCCATGGCTCGTTCAACTCATACCTATACAAAATGGGCCTACACCACACCCCGATGTGCAAGTACTGCCCAGACAAAACCGATGACGCCGAGCATACGTTTTTTGAGTGCGAGCGCTGGAGGAACTGCAGAGCTAACACCGAAACGATCACAGGCAAAACTCGCGATCCTGCAAATATAGTGGTCCACATGCTACAGCGAGACGAAAACTGGAATGAAATCGCAGCCTACGCGCAGCCCCTCTTAAAAGAAAAAAATCTAGAAAGAGACCAGTAAAACAGGAGTAGACGTCGCAAGACGCAACACGGACTGGGGTCGGAGTAATGCTAACGCGGTTCCGACCCAGTCTTCCTCGCACTTTTTGTGCCGGGAAAAGAGAAGAGGAGGGTTTTTAGTGGGTGGATATCTCACACTACCGACCATCATACTTTCAACAGAGCGGTGTATTTGAAAAATTGTTCCTTAAAAAAAAACCCTTCCCGCGACGAAAATACACTAAGACGGTGTGTTGCCAACGAGATTGCCGGCTAAGTGTCCAAGGACCAGACAGGGAGGCGGATGTTGATTGTTATGGGAAATGAGATTATAACGAAAATTCGGAAGTAACGACATATTTTTATTACTCCAAACAGAAATTGTGCGCATTCTTAAAATAAAGTTACACACTAAAATATCAAGTTAACAAAATGGGCTGGGTTCGAGTTTATTTTTATCGGAGATGTATACGAGGGTTATACATTCCGAGCTACGATTTTATCTTTGTGAATAAACATTGCTCCTACCGTCGTTCTCGCACCATCGCCAGACTTCTCGACCCATTCTGACCGGAAGTAAGATAAAATCGGGGTCGAATTCGGGACAGTATTATCGGGAATGTTCGCTCGAGGCCCCGAGAACCATTCCGAGCACCGATTTTACCTTTGTTAAATAAACAATGCTCCTACCGCCATTCTCGCAGCATCGTCAGACTTTTCGACCCATTCTGACCGGAAATACGATAAAATCGAGGACGAATTCGGGGCAGTATTATCGGGAATGTTCGCCCGAGGCCCCGAGAACCATTCCGAGCACCGATGTTATCTTGGTTAAATAAACAATTCCCCTACCGTCGTTCTCGCAGCATCGTCAGACTTGTCGAACCATTCTGACCGGAAGTAAAATAAAATCGGAGACGATTTCGGGGCAGTAATATCGGGAATGTTCGCTCGAGGCACCGAGAACCATTCCGAGCACCGATTTTATCTTTGTTAAATAAACAATGCTCCGACCGTCGTTCTCGCTGCATCGTCAGACTTCTCGACCCATTCTGACCGGAAGTAAGATAAAATCGGTGACGATTTCGGGGCAGTAATATCGGGAATGTTCGCTCGAGGCCCCGAGAACCATTCCGAGCACCGATTTTATCTTTGTTAAATAAACAATGCTCCTACCGCCGTTCTCGCAGCATCGTCAGACTTTTCGACCCATTCTGACCGGAAGTAAGATAAAATCGAGGACGAATTCGGGGCAGTATTATCGGGAATGTTCGCCCGAGGCCCCGAGAACCATTCCGAGCACCGATTTTATCTTTGTTAAATAAACAATTCTCCTACCGTCGTTCTCGCAGCATCGTCAGACTTGTCGACCCATTCTGACCGGAAGTAAGATAAAATCGGAGACGATTTCCGGGCAGTAATATCGGGAATGTTCGCTCGAGGCACCGAGAACCATTCCGAGCACCGGTTTTATCTTTGTTAAATAAACAATGCTCCGACCGTCGTTCTCGCTGCATCGTCAGACTTCTCGACCCATTCTGACCGGAAGTAAGATAAAATCGGTGACGATTTCGGGGCAGTAATATCGGGAATGTTCGCTCGAGGCCCCGAGAACCATTCCGAGCATCGATTTTATCTTCGTTAAATAAACAATGCTCCTATCGCCGTTCTCGCAGCATCGTCAGACTTTTCGACCCATTGTAGCCGGAAGTAAGATAAAATCGGAGACGAATTCGGGGCAGTATTATCGAGAATGTTCGCTCGAGGCCCCGAGAACCATTCCGAGCACCGATTTTATCTTTGTTAAATAAACAATTCTCCTACCGTCGTTCTCGCAGCATCGTCAGACTTGTCGACCCATTCTGACCGGAAGTAAGATAAAATCGAAGACGATTTCGGGGCAGTAATATCGGGAATGTTCGCTCGAAGCACCGAGAACCATTCCGAACACCGATTTTATCTTTGTTAAATAAACAATGCTCCGACCGTCGTTCTCGCTGCATCGTCAGATTTCTCGACCCATTCTGACCGGAAGTAAGATAAAATCGGTAACGATTTCGGGGCAGTAATATCGGGGATGTTCGCTCGAGGCCCCGAGAACCATTCCGAGCACCGATTTTATCTTTGTTAAATAAACAGTGCTCCAATCGTCGTTCTCGCTGCATCTTTAGACTTCTCGCCCCATTCTGACCGGAAGTAAGATAGAATCGGAGACGAATTCGGGGCAGTAATATCGGGAATCTTCGCTCGAGGCCCCGAGAACCATTCCGAGCACCGATTTTATCTTGGTTAAATAAACAATGCTCCTACCGTCGTTCTCGCACCATCGTCAGAATGCGCTACCCATTCTGACCGGAAGTAAGATAAAATCGCAGACAATTAGAGAATGTAATTATGACGCTGCGATCAAAATGCAAATCGATTGATGCTAAGGGTTCGCGTATTCCGGCCTCCCAGTTTGAAAAACAATTTTTTCAAGATGGGCTCTGTAGTCGCTATTTTGTATGGAAATTACAATAATTTTTACATACTTTAATTTGACTTACATAAACCCTCTCATAAGAAATCCTATTCCTTGTTTCATACTGCCAAAATAAATTGTCAAAGTTAGGCCAAATTTTCTGCCGCTCGAGTGGTGTTACCCCTTAAGAGAAACCGCGAACAGAGTCGGAACGCTTTGTGATTTCCATAATCAACTCGTATCGCTACGTGAAAAAATGTATCTCGGGCGGTGCAGAAGATCTTCTCATCTGTTTTCAATCCTAAAAAAACGTCGTATCGATTTTCGTCTGCCGGAACCGACTGATTTCGCCTCCCCTAATGAGGAAATGGAAAGCTTCTCCTCATGTTTCGTAACCCAGCTCGAACACACTTTGAGATGATATTCATACAGAAAAATGTATTTTTGGAGATCAATCCGACTATGATACTGAACGGAGTGTTCGAATGAGAAATGAAATCCCGAAAACATCCAATTCTCGAAAATGTAGCGTCAAGTTATTGAGAGTTTGTTAATAAAAACTTACGTATTGATTTTTTTTCAATACGCAAAAAAAAATCGCTCGGTATATCGAAATTCGATAATCATTCACAATTCTTTGGTTTTGTTAATTTTTATTTCTTAAGGAAGCAAAAAGAACAGGCGCTCTCGATGGATAATCGCGGCAAAATTCATAATGGTCATTAATTGCGGCGCGCTTCACGCTTTGGCACGCAATACGCCGAGCGATAGCAGATGATAGGTGAAACGTCAAATCGTGTGTCACGATTCTCGGGCCGAATAGGTTGACAGGCAACGTAGCGAATGATTCGCTAAACGTCAGATCATGCGCGCTGGCATTTGTCAAACGCTGCTGTTTCGCAGAACCTTCTTGACGTCGACTACGACTTCGTGGCCCTTCGTCTACTCTTCTGCCCTTTTCGATCGTCCAACATGGCGGATTCGAGCGTTAATTTCGAAGATCGAACGCCTATTTTCTAATGCTTCCCATTCGATGACGGAGGTGAAAAAAAGAAAACGGCTCGGTAGAAATCTTCAGCGTAACCTACCGAACCCGGCATTTCCCGCTGTTACACCTATTCTGGATCACCCTGTATAAGCATGGATGCGTGGAATACAAACGAATTAGTGGATCTCGCACCGTGCTGAACGCAGTATCAAGTATGAATTATACGTGTAGCCGCACAAAGAAGCACGATGTTTGCTAAAAATCACATACCCCGTTTACAAAACGCCATCTCGCGCTTCTACACGCCTTGTACCACGCAAACGCTCGTGAACGTAAGGCACTTCTTAAATCCGCTGATAAAAGTCTCATCAAGTGTATCTGCGAATGCGCGCTGAACATCTTACGCGGTGTCGTCAATATAAAACCGAGTGCTAAGAAATATCTTAAAAAATACAAAAAACACTCTACGGATTCTAGCATCGTCGGTTAAGCGCTCTCTACGTCAACGAGGGGGAGGTTGGGAAGCGAAGAAACGCATCATCCTCCAAAAAGGGTGCGGGGGGTTTCTTGGGCTTTTACTTGCGCCGGTCATTGGTAGCTTACTCGGAAAATTATTCGGCGGGGCTACAGATGCTTAAAAATTATCATGCAACATGCGAAAAAAATTATTTTGGTCGATGAGACAGTGTATCAACAACGTGGCGGTGGTGGTTGCATCGCATCATCCACGGCACATACAGCGTCTACACCGCGTGCCGCGCACGAAAGTGCTGTTGAAGCAGCGGTCGAGAGCATAAAAACCCAGGGTGATACGATTTCCCGTCTTGATTTTGAACTCTCGAATGTGCTTTTTTTCGGATGAATTTACCGATGATCGAGAGAAATGGAAACAATTCCTATCGCTATTTTAAAGGTATCTCTTTCAGACGCTAACGCCAACGAAAGTGAGTGTCGATTACTCCAACCCATGGACTCCTGTTGAAACAGAGGAACCGATGTCGTTTGATGATATTGTCAACAGTGTGCCAGGAATGTATAAGCGTAGAATAAATTCGCTGCTAGAATATATACAAAAGCCTACACATGGCCCGCCTAACATAACCTGTGATCAGTATGGGTAGGTTAATATATACGGCTTTCCCATAAGTGGAGGTAACATTATCGATCTCGTGAATCGATAATGTTCACGAGTTCACTTTTTCTTCGACGCTGCACGGTCGAGGAAAAAGTTCAGAGCGATAGGATGTAAAAAATGTATTACTGCTCTTCGAACAAATGCAATACCCCGTGAGTTTATTGGTAACGCCGAATTGTGGAAATCCTACAGAACGACATGCGATAATGCGCACATTTCAAACGACCGTAATACGCAAGCACCGTCTGACTCAAGTCAAGCAGTAGCAAGTCTTATAATACCGGTGATTCAGATATGTAGAGGAGTGAAAAGAAAAGCAGCGAACACCGGAGATACATTCGAGAGCACGCGGTTGCTGACTAACTTTAAATATTCTTTGAGACAATAAGTGCGACCTGCGTGGGCTAAATGGTTGAGACTCTAAAGAGTTTCAAATGTGAGAGAGCGAGCGAGAGCTAGAGCGATTTCCTTATTTTCCTGATTAAAACATTTACGGTAAACGCAAGAAAATACAATAATGATTTACACCGCAAAATACACAAATGTAGTTTCGCAAATTGACAATTTAAAAAATATACCGTATTGACGTGTCACATAGATGTACGACCATAATTACTAATTAAGCGCACGATACACTTTGTAAGGTATAATTTATAACATGATAATACTTAACAATAAATAGATATTACAACTTCGCCTGCATCAACAACGCAATCATTAAAACTAAACTTCGCGCAAAGATTTAGTACATTACGCGAAGGACAGCGCGTTATTACAATGAAAAGGTACTAAAAGTACTAAAAGAACCACATCAGTGGTCATCCGCTCATCGGGGCACAATCAGTGCTACGGCTCAATTTCTGAGTGAAGAAGATGAGCATGGAGACGTACTTTAAATACATAGAGAGACGGACAATTTGTGTTTAGTGCCTGAGAGTAGTTTGCGTTTGGCCATTGCGATCTCTGTTGCTAGCCGCGCTCTACCAACTCGCGTCAACAGGGATGAAAAATCTCTTATGAACGAGTGGGCGAGCGTGCAATATACTTTTTGGGACAGTGCAGCGCGATCGTCCGTCGAGTGACGATCGTCGGTGGCGCGCAAGGCGGAAGGGCCCTGGGTCCTCTCACATACGACTCCACTGAGTGAAACACATACGACTCTCCCGAGTAAAACACAGGCAACTAGCCTATCACGAGCGGTTGGGTGAACGGCCAGACGGTCCTCGATTCTCCAACCCTTAAAATACATTCGATGATCACAGCGGTCGGGTGAACGGCCGTACGGTCGTTGATTCTCCGAGCACGGGTGAACGGCCGTACGGTCCTCGATTCTCCGATCCGTGATCATATACCTCTTACCAAAAAGGACAGCAACAGCTGACGAATCCTCGGTAAAGGTCATCAAACGCAAAATCGAAAACAATACAAACAATCAATCGAAGATTCAATACGAAATAACGCGCGAGAACGCAATGGTACAAGCCAAACGGGCTTCCTGCCTTTTATATACGCAATTAACAATCGTCGAATCGTCGTGGGTTTTTATGCCGCAAGGCTTTTCCCACAAGAGCCAATAAACGTAGAAAATACGATGGCTGAAACGCGAGTGTTTTTCATTTCTTAAAAAACCTCGACCTCCATTCCTCATTCAATTATATATATCCAAAACTACGAGGTAACTTCGCAATACAATTTGTGACACCTGCGGGCAAAGAGTGCCGAAAGTAAGCAGCTGATACCCCGAACGATCGTTGACGTTCTAAAGCTAGGAATGTTAAAAGTCGCAGTAGGAAATCTAGAAGAACTTCTAGTTAAGAAGTTGTTGAGAGGCAGGAGCTCACGAAGGTAGGACGGGCATTGTAGATGTAATAGTCGATACGTCATAATACCTAAGAAATAGAGGCGCCTGTTTTATACCGATAACCATTTTAGTTGATGACGATAGAGTGTAATGTGTACATCGCGACGACGGTTGAAGATGAAGCGGATACAACAATTAATAAGTTTTTGCAGTCTAGAGTTTAGCTCATCCGTGAGGCCGTGATAAACGCGGCAGCAATAATCAAGGTGTGGAAATATTAGGAATAAAATCAGCTTAACACGTAGATCAGAGGATAAGGAGTTCTTGTGAAATTTTAGTTTAAAGAGGATACCGTTAACCTTCCGCGAGATAGATGAAACATGTTGACGCCATGAGAGGTTGACCGAGAAATGTACTTCTAAATTAACAGTATCAGTTACAAGAGGAATCACAGCATTATCTACGAGGATATCAGCATGGGTACGAACACTGACATCCCGAGTGTAAACATTGCTCCTGAAGATGAGGGCCTTGGTCTTAGCAGTATTCAGAGTCAACTCATTGCTCCTTGCAAAATCAGCTATAAAATTTGCATCCTGAGAGATCAAGGCGATTGCATTATTTAATTCGTCAGGTTTGCAGTGCAAGTAAATTTGAACATCATCTGCGGAAATCATAAGGCTGGAAAACCGCAAATTCTTGCAAATGTCGTTGATATAAAGAGAGAAGAGTAGAGGGCCAAGGACAGACCCCTGGGGCACTCCCTTAGAAGAGGGAGCCAATCAGAGCACTGTCCCTGACCATCCACTACAGATTAAATTCTGCCTGTAAGGTAAGAATGAAACCAGGATACAACTTCAATGGAAAAGCCAATAGCCCGGAGTTTTTGTAATAATAGTAAGTGAGGTACCGTGTCAAATGCCTTACTAAAATCAAAAAGAATAAGAATTGTAAGCATACGTTGATCTAACGCTCGACGGACATCGTCTGAAACTCGGAGCAGAGCTGACTGACAAGGAACATCCCTCAGGTGTCCGCCTCTGATTTTGTTGAAACTCATATATGTGATAGAGCGTTGAGAACTTCGAGACTCGTATTTTTTTTTATCGGCGGAAAAACGGATTTAAGGGGGGAAACCGGGCCTCAAAGAAAGGCGTGTCGAGGGGTGATTTTGCAGTTTCACCCAGAAGCAATCTACCAATCTGAATGAAACAAAAACGAAAATTCTTCTAATGAAAAGCGATGAAAAATCCACTATGAAAATGTTAAGAAAAAATTAAATTAGGGGGTAAACCACCCCTCAATTTGCCTTTTTTCACCCCACACTTAAGAGGGTTGTATGCAAATTAATAAAACAGGTATCATTTTGAAGGGCAATTAAAATTAAAGTTGACGGGTTTTTGCGTTTTGGCGGCATAGCAAATTTAAGGGGGTAAACCACTCCTAACATAAATTTATTTATCATGGTCGTTTTTCTGTGTTTAAAGTATATCCACTGATTTCAAATATTTCTATAAGCTACAATTTAATGTTTTATCATATTTCAAAATTATTACATTCGTTTTAAGGGGTAACTACCCCTCTGACGAGAAACATCATTGAAGTATCCGCTTTCGATTTCGTTGAAACTCATATAAGTGGTAAAGCATTGCAAACTATTAAACATGTTTTTTTAGTATTGGCAGAAAAACGGTGTTAGGGAATGAAACCACCCCTCAAAGTTTCTCCTACAAGCAGTCCACCGATCTGAATGAAACAAAATCGAAAGTTCCTTTAATATTAAGCGACGAAAAATCCACTACAAGAGTGTTAATTAGAAATATAATTAAGGGGTAAACCACCCCTCCATTTGCCGTTTTTCACCCCACGCTTAAGAGGGATGTATGAAAATTAATAAAACAGGTATCATTTTGAAGGAGAATCAAAATTCAAGTTGACGCGTTTTTGCGTTTCAGCGGGACAGCAAACTTAAGGGGGCAAACCACCCCTAACATAAATTTGCTCATCACCGTCGTGTTTTCTGTGTTTAACATGTATCCGCGGTTTCAAAATATTCTCCCGCGTTTTAAAATTATTACGTTTTTAAATTTTTACATTTTAAGGGTAAACTACCCCCTCTAATTGCATTCCGCTTGAAGATTTACGAAAGGTTTCACGAATTTCGTTAAAACTGTTTTCATTTCATCAGTAATATCAATTTAATGTTTGTGTGTGTGCCGCATATTCGTTTTGAGCTTTATGAGCGGTATTTTGGGAGTGGGGACGTGGGGCTACCCTTTACTCATAAGACTCACATTTTCGTGTCGAAATGCTTCCGATTTTAATATGCACATCCATTAAGCATATCCATAGGAATAAACATACACTTCTACTATATCATTAATTATAATAATTTCCAGAATAAGTTATAAGGCTTACTTCGATAATTTAGCCAGCGGAGTAGTTTTGTGGAGGAATGTTTATTTTTATTATTTTACCGTTTATTTAATTAAACATATTAATGAAACTGAGGGTTTTACAGTAGGTTAACGAACATGTTTTTAATATATTTTAATATAATTTCATTTGGGAATCATATCTGCTGATTTAATTAATAGTACTTGTGAAAAGTATCGCAGTCATATGCCGTCAAATCATTTTCTTGTGATATATACTTTTTTTTCTAGTCTATCAACTATCAACCATCAACAATCATGGCTCGGAATTCCTGCAATAATGATAATCGTCAAAAAATGCTTTAAACACAACGACTTTCTGCACCATGCACATCTGATAATGGCCAAATTATTGCAGCTGGGTATTTCACAATGTGTGTTCGATTCACCAAAACCAAAGATAACAGGATTTTCAAAATCTTCTGGTTTTTTAAATGAATGGAAATGAACAAATTTATGTTAGGGGTGGTTTACCCCCTTAAATTTGCTGTCCCGCTAAAACGCAATAACGCGTCAACTTGAATTTTGATTCCCCTTCAAAATGATACCTGTTTTATTAATTTTCATACAAGCCTCTTAAGCGTGGAGTGAAAAACCTCAAATGGAGGGGTGATTTACCCCTTAATTATATTTCTAATCAACACTCTTGTAGTGGATTTTTCATCGCTTTTCATTAGATGAATTTTCGTTTTTGTTTCATTCAGATCGGTGGATTGCTTCTGGGTGAAACTGCAAAATCACCCCTCGACACGCCTTTCTTTCAGGGGCGGTTTCCCCCCTTAAATCCGTTTTTCCGCCGATAAAAAAAATACGTGTCTCAAAGTTTTTGATGGTCTATCACATATATAATTTTCAACAAAATCGGAAGCGGACACCTGAGGGATGTTCCTTGTGAGTACTAAAGTATTCTCTGAACCCTGATGGGCGCTCATTGGTAATATTGTGTTCGTTCAGGAATGACATGATTTGAGCATGGAGAATTCGTTCAAACACCTTAGAGAGCTCACAGAGGTTAGCAATGGGACGTGTGTCTGACGGAGATCGTGGCAACTTAACCTTGGAAAGGGGACGGATGAAGGCCTTCTTCCAAGTACTGGGAAACTACGAAAGTGAAATAGAGCGATTAAATATGGCTGTCAACATAGAGTAGATAGAAGTGTTTGCCTTGAATACTGCAAATGGAGGGATACCAGCTTGGCCGGCGCTGAGTAACGATCAGGTATAGCTAACAAGGTAATTGGAGACAGTGGCAGGAGAGATGGTGGCAAAAAAAGGATATGCCAGGGCGAGCAAAATTGTTAATTGTTTCAAGGAAAGTTGCACGGGATAAATGGTTACAGCCGCTCGAGATAGTTATGTAAAACTTATTTAAAAAATCTGGGGTGAAGAAACTGAGTGGAGAGGCGAGTTTAGGTTTAATCACGCCTAATTTGGCTAATTCTTTCCATATTTTCGACGGTTGAGTGATGATGGAGAGTTTATCGAAAAGGTATTGCTGCCTTGTTTGACGCAGACATAATGTCACTTGGTCCCTGAACTGGCGGTAGCGAGTGTAAGCAAGAACATTTTTCGAGCGTTTCGCTCGTTGATATAGGGAATCGCGCTCTTTCATCATGTTTTTGAGTTCCAGACAGAGCCAAGGAGTCGCAGGCTTGCGAGAAAAGAATTCGCAGATTGGTGCATGAATATCGAACGCGTCCTTCAGTACATTCGTAAGCGCGTCAACAAGGTAATCTACGCCATAGTTGTCGTCGGTGATCGAGGAATTAAAAGTAGACAATTTTGTATCCACTAAGTTACGAAACGCGAACTCATCAAAGTGTTTTAAGTTACGTTTTAAAGTGTTACGAGTTAGAAGGCTCGTCGGACCAAAGTCGTACGCTATTTCTATGTAGTCGTGGCCTGCGATAAAAGGGGCTGATGATTTAATAAAAGATAGAAGTTTGTCGGCACTATCGATAATAAAAGCATCCAGCCACGAATCACAATAAGATGTGTGGTAGGTTGCAGCAAACGGAACAAGGAAAAGTGATTGAATATCTACAAGTTCTAAGAGGGTTAAAGCTTCAGTATTGTTCGCTAGTAAGTTACAATTAAAATCTCCCGTAAAAATGATGTTAATGTAATTATGCTTAAAACGATCGAAACCGGTAAGGAAATCAGTGAAAAAAGATCCCTTAAGATGTCGATAAATAGTTGCGAACAGAATGGAGCGACTTATCCCGATAGTGATTTCAAGAAGAAGGTATTCCGGAGAATTAGCAAACGCAGAAGGGGATGTATCGAGAATTTTAGCACAACTATTGCTTATGTAGTAAGCTACACCACCGCCTCTTCTGCCTTCGCGATCATTTCTCAAAATATAAAATCCATCTAAAGCTACGAGTTTGTCTGGCACGTTCTCATGCAGCCAGGTTTCGAAGATAGATATAATATGAAGCTGTTTATTGTGAAAAAAAGTTCTAACCGGGTCAATGTGTGCGAGACGCGAGTTAGCGTTAAAGTGAGCCACTCGAAGCACAGTGTTAGATTCGTTGAGAGAGATACATGTGCTAGACACATTTGTAGGACTCGGCTGTGGGAGTCAAATGATATTCTCAATATCTTTTTCTTCGCGTCTAACAAACACTGGCTGTTCGTTGGACTTTCGTACGCGAATAACCCCACCGAGGGTCCAAACGTATTGATAATTAGCCGCCTTGGCTCGAATTACTTACTGGACGGGGGGGGGGAGGGAGGGAGGGAGGGAGGGAGGGAGGGAGGGAGGGAGGGAGGGAGGGAGGGAGGGAGGGAGGGAGGGAGGGAGGGAGGGAGGGAGGGAGGGAGGGAGGGAGGGAGGGAG